>CABFWB010002973.1:36637-64236 GCA_902151455.1 Timema bartmani | reverse complement strand
TATCTGTTTCTGTTGTTTGTTTCCGTGTCTATCTGTTTCTGTTTTTTTTTCCGTGTATATCTGTTTTTGTTGTTTGTTTCCGTGTCGATCTGTTTCTGTTGTTTGTTTCTGTGTCTATCTGTTTCTGTTGTTTGTTTCAGTGTCTATCTGTTTCTGTTGTTTGTTTCCGTGTCTATCTGTTTCTGTTTCTGTTGTTTGTTTCCGTGTCTATCTGTTTTTGTTTCTGTTGTTTGTTTCCGTGTCTATCTGTTTCTGTTGTCTGTTTCCGCGTCTATCTGTTTCTGTTGTCTGTTTCCGTGTCTATCTGTTTCTGTTGTTTGTTTCCGTGTCTATCTGTTTCTATTTCTGTTTCTGCCCGTCCCTGGGACAACAGCAGAAACAAATAGATTTCGTTCAAATTTAATATTTGGATGTTATCTGGTCATATCTTGGTGAATTTAATGATTTTGATTCAAGCCCTCAAATTCAGGGTAGTAGACTATTGACTAATTTTAGAAAATTTGAAATATTTCAAAATGGATCTATCTTGTTTTAAATGGATATCTAGGGAGTGTTTTACATTTTAAATAAGAATGTATGTTCTTTTTAATTAGAAAATAATCCAAACTAACCTCCTGGGCTATCCGCATAGATACAATAATGTAGTAGAGTTTATGAAAGTAAAATTGAGAGGAAATGTACCAGCATATGATGAGTGTAGAACTGTAAGACATTTAATAAAAAGCCACCCTCAGTCCACCTAGCCAAGATTCGAAACCCAAATTTCACGCTAGCGTCAAAACAGTCTACACTGGATATCATATCTGAGGAAACTGTATGGTTACTATTGGTAAACAGTGTTGTCACACTCTCATTTCCGTGTTGTCACACTCTCATTTCCGTGTGGTCGATCTCCCCTCAAATATAAGACAAGTTTCGGAACGTTGGTTAGTCGAGGTTGCCAGTCTAGCACACACCACCTTTAGACATAACTGTGGATTCACACGTTCGCTGTAAAACTCTAGCAGTGCTGAGATTTGGTCAGGTGACAGCTCTAATCCAATCACAAGAAGTCTACTTGGCCAGCGCAGCCCGCACTGCTCGAGTAGAGATAATTTCAACTTTTCCAGCGCTTCTACAAAAAACCGGCCAAGAAGACCCAATCAGCGCAGGCGCAAACGTTCATACATGCGTTATTTATAAAAAAAAAGCACATTCTCAAGATGACGTATCGCAAAAGTGATGATGAAACACGACAGTTTATGGGAAGCCATGAGTTTTAGCGATGACAAAATCAAACCCAATCAGTAAGTAAAATATATAATTTTATTTTAAATACAGTAACTTGCACTGATTGTAATATTTTCGTTTTTGTGTTTGACGTTTCAATGTATCATGGGTAAACCGAGATTCCCAACTTTCCGCGAGCGTGTGAACAGCTGTACCACTAAGAGGACTTACTGTACTGTTTTCAAATTTCAGCGTACGTGTGAATTCACCTTTACTAAGAGCGAGGAGATTTGGCAAAAGTTAACTGAGATAAAGTGAAAATAAAGTTTTTCTCGATAAGACCTGCAATATCCTAAGCAATGATATTTGGTGTAGAAGATTATGCACACTGATGTGAGGGATGATGAGTGTTTTTTTAATCACATTGTTTTACTGCCTGTTCAGGTCATACGTGTATATATACTCTAATGGGGTAGGAATGAGGAAGGAGAATTAATCTACCAGCATTTGCGTAAAGAGAAGAGTGGGAAACCATTTAGGAAAAACCGCCCTCATTAGACCAAAGCAGGATCAGAACCCTGATCTCCCCGTCCTCAGCAGACCAGTTTAACACAAGAGTGACGCCAAAGACCATTCAGCCACTGAGGTGGGTACGATGAGTATTGTTTAAGTGATATTGTAGGATCAGTGTTAAGTGGCTGGCCATTAAAGCTCCACTCTTTGACATAATTAATTGAGAAAACGACCACGTTATTTTCTTAGGTGGTATGGAAGGGGGCGTGAAAAAAGTGCCAGTATTTTTGCGGTTTTATCGCAAAACTTTTTTTTTTGCTTATAATAAATAAAATATTGCTCCAGTACAAACATAGAGTTTAATTTTCTTGACGAGGTGGTGTCAAGAGCTCTTGAATATGTGTTATTATCATAGTTTCATTATCTAACAACCTTTTTAAATTAATAGAAAAAAGTTGTCATTAAATTCCTGAACACCTTGACAGATATTCAAGGCATTTTGACGTAACAATGTGAAGAAAATTAAATTCTATGTTTGTACTGGAGCAATATTTTATTTAGTTTGTCCAAAAAAAGTTTCGCCGTAAAAACTGCTAAAACAATGGCTTTTTCTTGCGTTCCCTTCTATCCTATCTTAATATAAAAACGTTGCCACTAAAACTACACTAACACTACATTAACATCCAAACAACCTTCAGTCTCGTTTTTGAATACTACCCTACTAAGTGTTGTGTCTTGAAACATAAAAAGCGAGATGCAGAAACGACAAAAAATAGCTTTTAAAAAAAACTTCACACGTATTTCCACACACCTGCGAAACCACAAGTTATCGTAGAGTGGGAAGGAATGGGGAATGGGCTAACTACATGCGAACAGAGGGTCGGATTTTGGGTTGGAGTGAAAAAATAAATAAAAAAAGGTCGTCTCCGATCTTTACAGAGGCAACGCTTTATGTGATCCACAGATCCACACTACAGACCTACAAAACAACCTGTCTTGTGAAGGGAAGTATATCGCCTCAGGAGAAGGGAGAGGGGGAACTAGTTGGGGTTGAAAGGGCGTTTTGTGTTATGGAAAGTGAAGGGAAGAAAAATCCTCTTTGGCTTCCCCACGCACTCATCTATAGCACTGACATTTTAAAGATACCAGCATCAGTGGGCAAAAGTAGATATAAATTGTTCTCGTCTTTTTGGGGTTTGCTGGTGACGAGGGAAACGGGGTTCGGATCTAAACTGGGTGTAACTAGGTGAGTTCTTCCCGCCCCCTCTCCCCCCAAATGGTCTTCTAATCTTTCTACATGAAAGTGTGGTTACCCTTTCTCTAAGCTAGATTTACTTATTCCTACCCCTTTGGGACCAGTAGATAGTTCAGACAGGCGGTAAGTTGAGAAAAACTTAAAACAGAAGTTTGCCATATACCAAACGTAACAGTGCTGACGCAAGGCAATCAAAAATTACCGGTATGAAAATCATTAATTTCTTGACACAAAATATTTATTTTATTTATTTAGCACCGCGCCTTGCTAACCGTTCAGGTTATATGCTAGAGTACTAATTACACTAATGGGTTAGGAATTGGGTAGGTTGAATATAGAGGAAGTGAACCTGCATTTGCGTGGAATTATGTGAGATGAAATGGAAGACCTATCAGTTTAACGTGGGATCCGAACCACGGTGGAGGCCTGGCATTCCACACATTCACAAGTAGTGATTAATACACGTCTTGTCCGAGGTGAAGGAAGGGTTTGGTAATCAGATAAATCTGTGCCGGTACCGAGGTTTGAGCCCTGGACCCCCAGCATATAAGTCTGCCACCTTACCCCTAAACTCTCAGGTCATCTGAGTGGGATTAGAGTGGAAAACCGTTAAAGAAAAACCACCCCCAATTCACCCTAGCGAGATTCGAACCTCGATCTCCCCATCCTCGGCAATCTAGCTCAACACGAAACTAGCGCGTTAGCTAACTACGCCACCGAAGTGGGTGACACAAAATAAAATTGGGAACTGGGCCACCAATGATAGGTCACAACTCACAAGTAAAAATATTTTAACTAAATAAATAGCTCTTCCTGATATCACATTACTGGTGATTTAATTCACTAGTAAAACAATGATTTTATATGAACCAAAATAGCATGTCTTATATTGTTACATCATCGTCGCTTTATATGAAAATATATGTTATTAATCTTTTTGAAACAAAAATATAAAATGTATAAACCATAAATTATTTTCAAATTAATTTCCCCCTTTTCTTGGGTTTCTGCCTCCATCCCTACACACACACACACACACACACACACACACACATATACACACATACACACATACACACACACACATGTCGAGGATATGGAAAGTAAAAGGTTGATCGCATTAGCTTGCACGGTATATTCATAGAAAATATACTATCTCCATTGCGATATAATATAACATATAATTAATGTGTCTCAGGGTATTTTTAAATATGGTTGGTTTGTATGTTTCCATATTTATTTATTTATTGAAAGGAAAAACCTCAAGAATACTATTTTACTTCAGACAGATGTACCATCATCCGACATCTTAGGTCAGTCGGTAGCGTGTCTGTCCACTGAGGTAAGGGGCACGGGTTCTATTCATGGTATGGCCGAAAAAATTTCAATTGGAGCAATGTGGGTTTGTTTCTCCTCTCACAGTGATGAATTATTAATGGCTGGGGTCTGGATGTAGTACCTGTTCTAGTCTTAAGATAGATTATAATGCATATGAAGCCACGGCAAGCCTAGCAAGCCGGTAAGGGAGAATATATGGCTCTAATAAAAAACTGATCCAGGCCACAGGCAGGAAATAGTAATGGATGTACAAAATATGTACCTTTGAAGGAAACTTCTTTTGGAGCAAACGCTAGTGCTTTTTTAAAAATACAATCAATTTATATGTGTGTGTATTTATAATCTATTTAGTGTTAAAAACATTTATAAACATAATTTTTTATTTGTCTGTGTTTTATTTAGAGTAAATAAATTCACGAAGTCAGACTTCCTCCGGAATAATTGGTTTGAGGACTATTTCGTTAGTGAAAGAAACATTACTTTCATTAGCTCAGAACTGGAGTATTGACATTCTGTAAAATATGTATCAAAATGAAAACTCTGTCAGAGTGTACTGGGTGCGGTTATGAATGGCTCACATGGAGAGGGAAGTGACTGACTGACCGCCAGGGGCGCCTTGCTCGAGTGTGACGTCCCGCCGATACTGTATTAAGATATCTAAAACGGTAGTAAAGATAAAAATTTGATTTGTATGAGTCTAGTTTTATTAAACTCGAATATTGTTGATGTGTCCACCATTAGAGTATAAAGAATATTTTTATTTAACTTACATAAAAATCCTATTGGAAACGGACAATAAAAACAATGGACAAATATGAGTTTTACTTTTTCGCTATCTTACAGGCAGAGAAAGTATTGTGATTGTCAAACAAATCGAACTTGATGATTCTCGATGTTTCATGACCCCTGAATCCGAAAAAGTTGTTTTTGAATTTCCGTCTGTCTGTCTATCTGTATCTCCGACTAGAGCCTAAACTATTTTACCGATCGGGCTAATCTTAGTAGCTAGGGTTTTCATTGGGTTGTCTCGGGGGTTTTTGGAATTGGATACCTAACCCTAAAATTAAGGGTAGTTTACTGAAGGGCGAAAGTCGATTTTATCAAAATCGGCTCTAATCGATTTTGATTAAATTTCATTTCAAAACATTTATAAATATTCCAAACAAAATGGCTACCCTCAATATTTCGGCAAAATTACTTTAAGGGCTACGGTCTGGCGCGTAAATTCTCTCTTTTTTTTAATCATATCTCTGAAATGATTAAGATATGAAATTACTTATTATTTCAAATATGTAGATCTATTTATAATACAAATATTTTATTAGAAATAAACTTTTATAAAACCAATCACTTTCAAGCTACTGTATACGCAAATATATATATATTTTTTTAAACTTTCAAACACTAAAGGTATTCCGACCGTAAAAATATCTAACCTGAAACGTTGATGGATGTCGAAACCAAACCAAACCATAAGAGGTGGTATTTGCAATGCCGTCTGTCAGTGTATCTTTTTAACCCCAACATTAAGAGTGATTTAATAAAAAGCGAAAAGAGAAAAAATCGATTTTCTCAAAATCAGCTCTAACTATTTTGATTAAAATTTGTAGCTAGGCGTTGATTATATTATAAATTAACTGTCTATTTTCATTTTCACATGAAAATGAATTTTAGGGTACTTTACAGAAGTGTGAAATTTCCGTATCTCCGCAACTATTTGAGATACTAAATAACTTATCATTGCAAAATTGTAGCACTATTAAAAATAAAAACCTTCATATGAAATATATTTTTATAAAACGAATAGTTTCTGAGATATTGGCAAATATATTAATACAATTTTGTGAACTTTCATTGTAAAGAGATACTACTTAAGTTCTAACGCAATAATTCTCTAATGCCATAGAGTAACAAATGAGTAAGTCTCTCAAAAAGTGTTTGATCTCTTTCTTTCATCCTCTTAGGAGAAATATTTGTACAACAATGATCTATCTCTATCATTTTAGATTCAATAGTCAATATTTACCTATTTTATTGGTCAACATTTATATATAAGGAATTTAATAGCAATGCAATAACCATTAGATGTGCAACCCATTATAAAATGTCGAGAATCTTAAACTGGAAGTTAAAATTTTAATACGAAGTGTTGACCCTTGGGGACCCAATATCGATATTTTGTATCGGTTCAAATATACAAATGAAGACGTTAGCTCTTTAAAATAAAATTATAACATTTAAAACCATGAGTCAAAAAATGTTTCTCGGGTTCGCTAAGGTATATTATATTAGAAATTTTAAGTAAATATCTCCATTTTTTAAACATTAGAACGAGAAAGTCCGTGCGGAGTTCGGTACCATTTATTTGTCTAGAAATTATTTCATTTTGAGGTTATAAAATAATCTTTTGACTAAAATAATTGTGTGATAGAGGAGGGGGTGTCAAAATGAAAATTCTTGAGGGTACCAAACTATTGTTTAGACAATCCTTGATGTGGTTTCTAATGTTTTTTGCAAGCAAATGCTCATGCATTTTCAACTTCACCCGGGTTTTTTCACCAAGTGTTAGTACCTGTACATGCGTTTCAAATTTTTTTCACATTAATGTGAAAGGGATTAGGAAGTTATAATGCAGCCTATAATAAATGTACACACATTTGCATAGAGGGAGAATTAGAACCTATCTACTGAAAAAAGTCAGATCACCAAGCCTGGATTTAAGCCCCACCCTACTCGTTATCGGAATAACAGGCTAAATGAGCTAGAAATTTAGATCAAGTGCCCACCTGCCTGTATATAAATTTTTAGCTCACTTAGCCTTATTTTCCGGTGATGGGTAGGCTGGGATTTGAATCCTGGCTTGGTGGTCTGAATTTTCTTTTCAGTAGATAGGTTCTGATTCTCTTTATGCAAATGCGTGTACATTTATTGTACATTCTAACTTACTCATACATTCCCCATTTTATATATATATATATATATATAATATATATATGTGCCTATTTAACATATTTATTCGGTAACTATAAACGGTAGCAACTTTTAAGCCAATTCAGATTATTTTTAAATACTATACACCGAGATATGATTTATTTTATTGTGCACATAAAAAAAATTTGAACTGGCATAAAAGTTGTTCGGCTGTATTTTCCGTATGGTCCATCCATCCTGAAGCCACGGCAACAGTGACCACACCCCCAGTGTTGCCACATGTACAAATCTTCCCTCCCCTCACTGTGACCTTGAAGACCGATACATCTCTCGAGATGAGCGGAGGAATAAAAAATAAAATGGATCTAAACGTTCCCTTCTTTTGGGTCAGGTGGCTAAATAGTACCCTCACCTCGTAAACAAGTCATTTTTAAAGAAACAGGTGTGACTACTGGGGAAGAATAAAGGTTCACAGATGAGTTGTTACTATTGGGGGGGGGGTGAAAGGAGGAAGGGGAGGGGGCGAGGGCTACAGATAAAAACGAAATTGATACCAAGTACAAAGAGCTACAATATTCTGTTGGGTAAAAAAATATATATCTCGTTTATGTTTGTAAGTCTAGATAGTGAAGTTATATTATTTACACTAGCAACTTTACTTTCCAATATTGATTTCTCAAGAAAACATTATAAGTTTGAGATAAAATGTATTTATCGATGACTGATATGTGCCCAAAACAAACTTTTAAAAATAAACCCACTCATTTTAGACATGTTACACTTATTTTAAGGCCTTTCCAGAGATGTTATTTACTAAACTACACTCTGTGGCAGAGTTATTCACAATGCCAGACTAAAGATTCGGTTCCACTAAAGCGGAAACCAGTGGCGTGGCGTGATATGTTACCAGGGTAATCAGAGATCATTTAAGATGTACGTGTGAATTGTTCTTATCACTCAGAACATTTATTGCCCAGGTGTAACGAAGGAAGGTCCATTCCATTTATCAATGATATATTTTATTTGATTGAGGTTTTTGAGATAGTAAATTGATCGTTATTCTCTTTGATATATAATGTCGGGGTAGGTGGAGGAAAGGTTTTTTTTAAGGTTATGTAAAATTATATGTAGTCATTCTAATATAGCTACAATAGCGCATGTACTCGACTCCCTTCCCTTAATGGGAGTGGTCCTAAATACCTTTACTGTGTAACTATAGAGGGCCTGGTTTATATTATGAATTGCGATTGTGAGGCCTTATTACAACCAGGCTTGGCGCCGAATTTTTGTTTCTAAACCACGTTAATAAGCCTTCTAAAGCACCATGCAGGGCGGTGCTCCGGCAGCTAATAAAGTACCAGGGCACCGCCCTGGACCACCCTGGCTCGACTACAGCACTGCAGTATATTCTGCAAGTTGTGAAGAAGCCCGTGAAACGTACTGTATCCGTCAGTTATTCAAGGACATGTGTGAGTCCCACAGTATTGTTCATCGACAGCCAAAGAACATTGACTAATCAAGAACCCAGAACGAAGCATTTCGACGTGCAACTTCATTTAATCAGAGAGACCACTGAATAAAACAGATTTTCAGTGCAATACGTCTGTAGTGATGGATGACCAATTGGCAGACATTCTGATGAAGCTATTAGCAAGTTAATTTGCCAAAAATGTTGAAAGACTGAACGTACGGTAGCGAAAATATACGGCGATTGGAAGTGTTAAAAAAGGCGCCGTATATCTAGGGTATATTTTAGTGTAACTAGCATAGATATAGTTTTACTTCTTTTTTTATATATTGGTACGAGCACTTTGTTGCTCAGTTAACTTCCCTTTGCTTTTCTGTGTGAGACAATGCGAATTTACGTTCTTTGTACCAGCAATATTAAATAAGTGATTCTTTCTTAATTAAACTGAATAATCTCTTTCATACCGTTTAAATCAATAGTAACTTAACTTAACTTAACTTATATATATATACCTGAAGAGGCATGAAGATGGGGTGGGAAAGAAAAGTAGAGTTTTTAATATAAATAATAAAGCTACAAACAAAATGTTGAAAGTTTTCTAGATGAATTTATAAAAGGGTTTACTTTCAAATAGTTTTTAGTGAAAAATAAAGATTTATTTTGTTGAATTCATCTTATTAAGTGGTTATTTAACGGCTAAATCAATGGGTTGAGGCTATGAGAATATGCAAATGAAATGCACTCGCATTGGTGTGAAGAGCGATGATGAATTAGTATTGAAAACCATCCCCGATTCACCCAGCCTCGTAAGGTCAAAGGCAACGCCATCTATCGGAGATTGAAAACAAACTTACATTAAATCGACATACCTTACAAATGATATGAAAGTGATGAAGAGGATAGTACCTTACAGGTAGGGATGATAATATCTCTTGACCATATCGATATGTTTATCAATCGATAAATCGCAAGCTACACATTGAAAGTTACGATTTAAAATTATATTTATCTATCGGTGGTTTCTGATATATTGAATTGCGTTGGTCAAGGAAAAGTGAAACAGTGGTATATTTGTTTTACTTTTAAAAATATAGATAAGTAAAGCTCTAATAGGTAATAATAAAGTGCCTGATTTTCTGATAGATACAGATGGCAGTTGTTTTGTAGTGTTAATTTTCAACTTTTTTTAAAACACTTTTTAACGTTTTCTTTAGCGGTTGAAAATATCAGACTAGAGAAAATTGACTAGGTAAAAGAAAATTGTGGAATTAAATCGTTCAATTTATGTTATTCACAAGCCTAAAGCGTAGTTTGAGTTACGAAATATTCCAGTAAATTAATCACTATATCGAATACAAAAACAGCGATATAAATATATCGGTAGTATAAAAATCGATATATTTTTCAACATCGATATCTCATTGCAATCCCTGCTTAAGGACCACGTATCGAGAGATGAGAGGTGTTGGAAGTTTAAACCCTCCTCCAAAAGAGTATCGTTAATTATGTATCTTTGTGTTCCTCATCAATGCCTAAACTAGCAGTGTATTGGTGTCTTATAAAAGATCATAGCTCCAAAAACCTCAACTATATTTTAAAAATTGATTTAACAAGAATCGAAATGTTAGAATAAATTATTAGGACCTCCTGTTGGGGACTTCTCAAAAATCCACCATAAATAGAAACACTCCTCTCGCCCAAAACATAATAATCGTGATTATGGCCCTGATTTCTCGTGTAATCAAACCGTAAAACAATGACTTGAGACAGGTTTTATACTAAACAAAGAGGTGTGATTAGTTTCACTTCTACCATACCTTCTGTTCTGCATCATCATCATGCGAGACTGTAAGATGGAACAAGTCTAAACCAAACCAGACCATTGAGACTTTTGACTTGATCAGTTCGATTTTGTATCCCAGTGGGGAAGCAAACATATATTTAAAGTCATCAAAATATGCCGGGAAAAAGGGACCTGGGGAGGGGAGGAGGTGATCTCCTGTAAAGGACATCTTGTGAAGAGGATTAAAACTTTTGCCTCATCTGGTGGTTGGATATTCTTGTCTCACTTTACGACTCCTGTGAACCGGCAAGTGAGATGACCTTAAATACATGATTATATATTGGCCAGGATCGGTAAAGTGACAATTTTTTTCCTTGACATTTTTGAAGACAGACTACAGTCACTCTAAAATCACTTAATGGAATCAGATAGGGATATTTACCGGTTAAATGGTAGCTGGTACATAGGCCCTAATCCAATTGTACAGTGTCAGTAAATTAAGTTTATGAGATGTAGCTGTATATAAAGTGATAGGAAACAGTACATGAAAGTAGTTAGTTAGAGTTCGAGGTATTCAAACTTTTTTATTCATGTACCCCAAGAAGAAATAATTTCTCTTCACCTTTGTACCCCCAAGGTTGTTGGTGAATAATTAAATCCAGACATATTCTGTGATAAATAAAACAACATATCATCAGCTCGCCAACGAGCCACACTGACCGAATATAGCTACAACTTCTCCAGATAGAGGGTGTCATGTGGTCAGCACAATGAAACCTCCCACCATTAATCTCAGTTTTCTAGACCGGAGTCACTACTTCTTTATTCAAGTCCTAACTAGGCTGAGTTGACCCCGTTTCAGACCCACTGCTTCACATAAACTATAGAAGCAGGGGGGATCAAACCTGGGACCCCTAGATCTGTAGCCAGGAGCTCTGAACAATAGACCACAGAGACGGTCACATCTTCTGTAATCTACATCTAAAATAAATAAAATACATCACATACAAAATAATGTAATAAATAATTTATTATGGTAAAGTTTAATAATATTGATAGATTATTCACAGTAAGACATCACCAACATTAAATAAAGTACATAATAATAACGTGTGCTTACTATTTCAAATTATTTTTGTTGAGACGATCAGATGATGATGAATAGAATGATGATGACGTGATATGATAACACAATGCCCACGATGAGAGGATGTGGTGGGTGATGGTGTAGGCATTGTGAATCATAAACAATTTTTTATCTAGTTAAAAATAAATAAAATTGGGCAGCGGTAAACCTCAGATACTGAATCAGTTGATACTGGGCGCCCTACTGTATATATTTATTTATTTAAAATTGTACGTACCCTTAAGATGTATTTACGTACCCCAGGTTGAATACCACTGAACTAGACTACGCACAGCTAGGACCTAAAATTAAAAAAATATCAGAATGAGTGATAAATACCCTTTTCTAGATATGATAAAGTGCTCTGTCGCCAGATTTTACATCGGACCTTTTACCTACTAATTAATTTAGACCTTTTTATTTCATACAAATAACTTTTAATTGTATTAATTTAATTGACGAATTGGGGCCGATATAAGTCCGGGACGTAAGTATTATTTCAATGACTATTCCCGAAGATCGAGGATGAATGAATCGTTACCATAGTTCCCCAGAAATGTCTACAATGTTTCATACTTGATTAAGTGAAAAACTTGTGCTTAAACAATAATGGCAGCTATAATGACTTAATCAGCAAGCAAGTAACTACGAACCTTGCAACGAGCATCGCATGAACATTATTTTCATCCTTGTTTTGTAAATAGTTAATCAGCCAACAACAAAAAATTCCTTACAGAAAATGGTTTGTTAGTGTATTAATTAAAAGTAAGGGATTCAAACTCGTCTCGAAGTGAATAATGCCAACTCGCACACCCATAATTAACAGATTAATAGTATATTTTTTAAACACTCAGAATTATTTGTTAAATTATGACTATATATATAATAGTTGGTCGTTCACGTGGTAACAGTTGGCATGTACTGAGTTTATTACGGAACTAAGTTTGAAGCTAGTTTGGCTCTCAATATGTAATTATTTAATCACAACACACCAGATAACTCAATTTCCGATAGACTTTGGTTGTTGGTGCTTGTTAATTCTTAGTGTTATTTAGTCTACCACACAGATATACAATTTTCGATCTCACCAAGAAGTAGTTTATTCTTCCTGATAGTATGATCCATTTATAGAGCCCGCCCCCATTTCCAAGTCTCCCATTTTGGAGTTTCAAGATCCATTACTTCTCCGATTATCTGAAGAATGTTAGTTTTGTTGATTTTAAAATCACCATCTCAATGACCTTAACTTAAAACATATATTTGCTTGTTGTTCAGAAATTATTGGTTCTATAAAAATATATCTCAAATACAAGTTTTTTATTTTTAATAGCTGTACAATTTTTCAATGATAAGCTACCTAATATATTAAAGAGTTGCGGAGATATCAAAAATTTAGATTTTTGCCCATGTAAAGTATTTTATAAGTGCGCATTTTTCTGGAAAAAAGAGATACGTAGTTTTGTTTGTAATTTTAAACTGTGCCTAAAAAGAATTTTATCATTTTTTAAATTAAATTTCTAAAAAATATATGTTTTCTCTTTTGGCCCTTAAATAAACTATCCTTAATTTTAGGGTTGGATTGCTAATTCCAAATATCCCCCTGGGAAACCCAATGGAAATCATTGTTAAACAAGTTTTGGCCAAATCAGTAAAATAATTTTTGATCTAGGCCAATCAATCTAGGATAAAAAAAGAAGAAAATCACTTTTTCAAGTTAAGAGGACACGTCAACGTCCATCAAAGTCTAGATTTTTTTTCTAACAATTACAATACTTCCTTTCTCCGAAGGGTCACGAAACTCCGGCTCTGAGTGAGTAGTAACACTGTCCTAGATTAAAGTGTGTTATGTCGTATGCTAGTACAATATGTGTGTTTATAAAGTGTATGCTAAATATAATAATCCTTATTTAGTACACTCGTGGACAGCTATTACTAGTATCCAACACACCGGTGGGCACATGGTCTAAATGTTAGGCTCATCTAGTCTGATTTGCCGATGATAGGGAAGTCGGGATTCGAATTTCAATCAACTGCACTGAGGACGCTTTAATTTAAACTGTTTCTCACTTTCTCTAAAAATAATAGTGCGGGTACATTTAATATAAATTCTACCTATTTAATCTTCATACTATTATTGTAGTTTAATGCGTATAGCCTGGACGAGAAGCAAAAAAAAAACACAGTTTTGTCGTTGGATGGATTTAAATGCAACGTGCATCACAGTGCTGTATCGAGTGAATGCCAAACGTAAGGGAAAGTATACTTAATCGGTCAAGTATTTGTTTGAACCGTGATAAACATGCTTCAAACACAATAATAAATTTTGTATTCTATTACTGTTCAACTATAACGTTTCATACTATGGCTTATAATTGATTAATACAAGGTAAGCAAGATTTCTTAGAGGAAGTGCACNCCCCCCCATTATTGGAGATACTAGTGTCCTAGACTATTTGACCATCGGGGTATATATATATTACTATTTCCCAACACGTCTTGCTAATTGTCCAGGCTATATCTATTTATTTTAATTGTTCTGATAGAGTAGTTATGAGGTAGGTAAAATTTGAGCAAATGTTTCCGAATATGCCTGAATGAAGAAGGGGAAATTATTTTGTAAACAATATACCCTAAGAACTCCCAGCCAGGATTCAAAACCAGACTTCATCCACCAAAAACAAAACAACATGAGCCTGAGATGAAACAATAAGACAATCGATAGGGTATGTATTACTGCGTGAAGGTGAGAAAAAAACAATAGGCAATAAAATGTGGGAATAAACAGTTATATATGAAAACTCAAAACCCTCTCACACTCGGTTAACTGGTCTTTGTTGCATAACTCTCATCCCTTCCCTCCTCAAACAAGGTGTTTTTTAATTCCTATCCACCTTTGAACTATTTTGCGTATAATTCTGCTAGGGGGACAGGGATAAGGGAGGTAGAATTTAAATTGAATATATTTAATTTGAGGGATAGGCCATTTAGTAAAAACAACCCTCACTACACTCATCCAGGATTCGAACCCAACCTTCACCACACTGACAAAACAGACTATATGAGTCTGACATTTGGTCCATGCGTCCAAAGTGACAGGGTGAAGAAGTTCCAAAGTGTGAAAGTAAAAGGGGAAACGGATGGCCAATTTTTCTTTTTGCGTAGATAAATAGAAACTTTTGGGCATACATGCATTAATATGGGTCTGTATCGTCTAATTAATATGAAGCGTGTAGTTAAGACATTCTTTCTTAATGGCCTCACTGCGCTATATTGAGTCGTAACCATCTTCCCCGCACGCGGTCACCGCAGAGTCTTGTAAATTATGTTCAGGTCAGCGAAGGAGGAGATGTCGTAAAATTGGTAGGAATTGAATGGATCTCTGAAGTGTCGTCTTGAGCCAGCTAGCCAGATGGCACGCATTGCCTCAGAAATATACATATATTTATCGAGCTCTGCGTCTCACTACCCATCTGTACTATCCGCTTATATATACCTACATTATTGAGGTAAGAGATAAGAAAGATAAATTATTATTACTATTATTATATTTTAGTGGTACTCTGACACAATAACATAACTAATAAAAAAAAGTTAACACAAAGGAAAAGTAAATTCAAACATTTTACCTGCCATGAGCCCAAGATAAATACATTAAATAAGAATAGGCTTCAAAAAATTAAAAGGCACTAAACTAAGAAAAAAATACAATCAATATGAGTAAATATCCAAGTGAGATTTTATACAAGAACATGATTCAAATGCCATTTAAAAGCTTGCCTGGAGTATATAAACAACAGCCTCTTCCACCCCATCGCACCACATATAACGAAGATCATAATTAACATTATAAGTCAAGCGAAAAGGGACATACCTGCAAAATCCCACCAAAATGTAGTACACACAAAGGGGGGAGTTGCAAGGCTCACACACAGGATATAAGTCCCCACAAAGAGATATATATCCGACGTGAAGCCGCTTCACCTCACAATTACCTCTTTTCTAAATGAGCACTTCCTTTACCCTGTAAGGTAGCAGTTTTACTTTGATGTATTACACTATGACCATATCTTATAGAACTCGCCAGAGTTTAGTAACCAAACGAAGTGTAGGAATAAAATAGGGCCATAGCGATATCCATTCCCTTGTGGAACGCGGCTTGATATGAACAGTACACCGAGTATTACCTCTGAAGGAATTGCATGCTTACTATTGGTGAAACAACGTTGCCAATCTCTTTTTATAAGTTGGTTAATCTTACGTCAAATAAATGCCAAATGTGGCAACGATGGATTGCCGATGTTACCAGTAGCACCATAATAAAGTCACAAGATTTGGGTTTTCATCTTCCTTTTAGATATTCCAAAAATAGCAAATGAACGCATAATTTTGTTTATTCTACATGTTTAGTGAATAATTATATATAGAGAAAATGTATATTATTGAATAGGGTTATCGTAAGTCTTATACAATCAAAGAAAACAGCCAAAATATGCTGTTTTGTAGAAGGTCATTACTCACAGTAGTCGCAAGATGAACAAGATGGACTATTTTTAAAAGGTTACTGTGAAAACCCACATTAAATTTTTGATAAAAGCTCGCGAGATTTAAAAAATCAAACTAGTCATTTATTAACATTTTTTTATAAAATCTCACACAAACAACTGTTTAATATAAATGAGAATAATGATGGCCTGCCCCCCTAGAGATTGAACTGACTAAATTTAGAAATATTATTGTAGAGGCTAGCAGAGAAAAAATAGCTGGCTTAACATTTCTCAGTGGATGTCATCATGACTGAGAATTGTACTGCTCGCCTGGGATACTCGGACCAAAGTCAATAGCATGGCATTTCATGTCCCGCTTGCTTGTTGGAGCTTGCCAACTTGTTGGAGTACACATGGAATCCGATATATAACAACCGTTACAGGCGAGGAAGCAAGTGAACTGTTATACATCAGAGAATTTATTACATTTTTATTAATATATCTGCGATGTAATTTACGGATACCATTCAATACCTTAGTTATGAGGGTTAAAATAATAAAGGTCAAAATATTTTTGTGTTCTAAATTCTCGGTGACTTTCTAGTACAACAAAATGGTGAACTCTATCACGATGAATTCAGAAGGAATCTATAAATTAGGGCGTCGATTGAACAGATTTAGAGCCCTTCTATGATCAGATATCACTCAGTGGCACTTGCCATTCCGAATATGAACGAATATGAACAACGCGATGACCACCGAGATAAACTGTTCCACTCAAACACCGACGTTAGAAGAGAGAGTTCCTAAAANTATAATAAAGGAAATAAGTCTGGGGTCCCCTAGACCCCACCTCACCACTTGTGATTGTAAACTTCACCTCACTAGTTAAAGGTTAAGAGCACAAGTTCACTCGAGACCGCAAGATTTTCTATAGATCTTTCTGGGCATCTGTAAAAGAGGAACTCCACACCAGGCTGTGTGCTGTAAAGCCTTCAAATATGATATTGGGGGCTGAAAGTTCTTAATAGTAGCACGCTCACTTGTTTGGAAGTAGATATTGCAGATTGTCATACTCAAGGGAAGGGACACACGAACAGTGACCACTTGGAAATCAGTTAAGATATTAATATTTATAGTATGCATAGATTATTTTCTCTTGCAAGAATAGCAGCTCCTCCGCTTGTCCAATCAAGAGATAGTTGCCATTACGATATAAATCGCACCCACACAGCATCGGTAAATCTGTACGGCACAAGTGGGTCTCCATAAAACATAGAATTGAAGGATGAATGTAATAAATTAATATTAATTTCCTTAACTTGAGCATAGTGACCTATATAATTCTATTGTAATAGTGAAATTATTTATTGAAAAAGACGTTAGCTATTAGTGTATTTCATATTGTTGTGTTTTAAAAATATATATCCAAATTAAAATTGGACTTATATTTGAATAGTAGTTTTACTCTTTTCTGAGCAAGAAAGGGAGCTCTGCGAAGACTTTATTATCAATTTTATTGCTTTTTTCTTATCAAATAACTAGTGGTTCCTAACTGAAACTTCTTTGATGCACAAGGACATAAATTTGACGTAGTTTTGCCGCTTGCCTGTCTAACCATACAACTCAGTTCAAAAAATGTTTGGATCGTCAATAACACCTGTTGAATGTAATTGAGTCTACTTAAGTATACTTGGTGGGGAGTCCCCGATCTAGTCTCAAGGAGAGATTCATCTAATATTACTTAGGGTGCAGGGGCTCACCAAGGCTTGCCCTGGAGGATTCCCCATGGTTGATTTGATTGAAGTTTGAGGCTCACCCGGGAAAAGGGAGTTATTAGAATTTGCCTGGACGTAACGGGAAGGCCGAGATGGGCTAGGTACTGTGCCAGTAGAATCAACATTTGAGGCTGAAAGGGTTATTGTTATCTTCTCAAGGAGTATCAGGAAAGTAGCAGACTTTGACACATTTACTACACAATGAAAATTGGGAATTTATATATTCTAATTAACTATCTGTTTATAATATGGCCAGATATTCTCTCTGCCTGGGATAATGGGATTTTATTTTCAGATATTATGTTCAGAATATTTTTCTCTATCTTAAAATTCAGGCAGTGGCGCGACCAGGCTGAGTATGGACTACTGCAACTAGCCAGACCATAGAGACTCTCATGAAATGTTGTGATTCTACATTCCACAGTCTAGACAAGTAGATTCTACACAGCATTGAAGCTTGGCACGACCGTATTCCTGGCATTTTAAACATCTGCTGGAGTTAGGGATATACGGCTGCACCAAAAGTAGGTGGAAACCCATTCAAACCTCATCTGGAAGAGAAGGTGCCATTAAGGTTAAAATATAAGCGTCGCTTATTTTTTATCTTGTCCATTAAATTTAGTGATGATGTGGTTCCCTTCTGTGACATATTGAGTGGCTAAACCCTTTCAAATCAACTTAATGGTTACTTTACTAGCATGTCGCTAAGCCCACGTGCTTGATTTAACTATCATGCATTGCTTATATTATAATGATTATACGAGGGCGACTAAGATTTCTCAAAAGAGAAGTTACAATCCCAGTGGTGATTTTTGAATATATGGTAGCAGCACCACTACACCAAACACGAGATTGTTACAACAAACTAGCTCTGCAAGCAACTGTGAGAGTTGAGTAGCCTTAATGAAACTAAACAGTGACTAAATAGTTAATAACTACTGTATGTCCTTATTATGACAGAATACATATTTGTGTACAATGCTTAGCTGTGAAGTCATTCTAAAATGGTTAAAAACGGCCTTTTTAGTCCAGTTTATATCCAAATATAATTTAATATTTCAACAAAGTTCAATATTAGAAACTTCTATTAACTCTTTGTCTCCATTAATATTTAATAAAAAATTATCCACGTGCAATTGTGTTCGTGTAAATTTACGATTTCAAGCTAACTGTATCACAGAGTTAATTGGCATTTGATACACGCTCTTAATATTCGAGGTCAGGATTCGAACCCTAACCTTCCTCATTACCGAAAAAACAAATAAGATAAATCTGACGCCATTGTTCACATCCACACCGTTGCGGACTAGAGCTTATTTGAAATCTGCGCTCGGTCCGGAAAGTTGTTTAGACCACTTACTACCAAAAGCTGTTTCAATTTAAATATAGATTTAGTATTTTTCACCACAGTTTGGTTGTTTGATAAATTGACTTAAGAGCCCAGCCCACGTATAACGTGTAAGTTGGTAGTTAATACAGATTGAATCAGATGGCATACCGTGGTGTGGCCACCTGGGGTCTTCATTAGTAGAATTGAGAGCATTGAAAACCTTCTAACATATTTAAAAAAATAAATACAACTAGATTAAAGAATACTCATTTTAAATTAAATAACTATTTCACTGACCCCAATTTGACCGCTGTCCAGTGAAAAGTGCAGTGAACCTCATCTCGATACGATATGTGGTCTAGGACAACTGGACGCCGCCAACTGGGCGTGGCCAATGGGGCGCTTGCGCCATTCTAAACACGTAATAATTTTTTTTTACTAAATATACATTTTTGGAGTTGTTTTAAGAAAAATTAATAACAGGAGAATCTAAATTTGTGTATATTTATAAAGTTAGACTACTTGATACTATACAATTTTGAACAAAAAAATTATACACAAAAAACCATGAAAAAATAAGAATTTGGCGTAAAGATGAATTAACCTAACCTATTCGAACCTAACTGGCACCTGGTTGTTTGTTTTAATCTTTTACAATTATAATTTTATTTTAATTACCCTGGCGCCCAGTCTTCCAGTACCTAGTTCGCAAGTGCCCAGTAGGCCGTGCCCATTTGATGGCGCCCAATTCGCAAACGTCCAATTGTCGAGATCCGCCGAGCCTAGTCTTGTATCTAGGAATCCGGTTAATCAGCTGTGAGACGGGCTCTTGTGAGGCTACCATAAACTCAGGAGGCTATTGTTTTAACGTTCACAGTTTGTACTAGTTACAAATTTCTAAAAGGATGGGAAAACCTATTCAGTTTGGCAAGTGGCTAAAGACTTGTTTTGTTTGGCGGCGAGAGAGGTCAAGGTCTCAAACCCCAGCTGGGTGGACTCTCAACTATACTGCGATTAAAATTGATTTAGGATCCGCGTGGTGGGTAGGCTGGGTAGCATGGTTGCCACATAGTGGGAGTTTGCTGGTTACTACTATGCAAGCATACTCAGTGACTGTTAAGAAATCTGGCAACGTGCATCGGTCGCTATGACAACTACCCTTCACTGATTGGTCGAGCATGGGACGAGCCACCACTTCCCACTCCAGCTGCGCTGACCTCAAACCTATAGCAGTTGAAAACGTAGTTTTTTTTAAATATATATATCTCCCTCATCATTACTCCCTCTCTTTCACCCGTTATTGTAAATACGCGGATAGCCTAGACGGACAGTAAAACGCGGTACACATACACACACACACACAAAAACAATTAATTATCCCGTCTCCCCCTACCAAAAAACAACAATAAAATATTACAATAAAACAAGCATCCTTATGTAACCTTTCACAACGACTGAAATAGGTACTCATCTTCAAAGCTTTAAGAAATATTTCAATTAATTCAAAGAACATGAATATAACCATGTACTACGCTCTTTCTTTGAAATTCAGTTAAGAGACAACTCCTAATATAGACGGAGAAAAACTCATAAAAAAACTAAATAAAAGACGTCCAGACGGCAATGAATTTATTTCGAACATGAACAAGACAATGATTGCAATATGAGCTCACGTCTGTGCTATGTTGCTTACGGATGCAATCTAAACTTCTAGCGTGATATTTTACTATGAATTTTTCTTATGATATATTAAAATAACCCTTACTTATAAAGATGTGGTGTAGGAGTCTATTTTATAAGTGGGTGGTATCATTTTGAATTTTACTCCTATAAGACGGTCCAAATTGTCGTGTTCAAGCTTTTGGGTCACATTTTATAATGATGATGCACTCCTACTTCCAGAGCTATGGGGTGATAAAAGACTGGTAATGTGACTTGGACTGTAGTTTATTTGAACTGCATTTTATTAGAGGGTTGCCCTTGTCCTTCTTGTACAGAAACAAGTCTCAACTCACTCGTTAATATAAACAAAACTTTTTAAATGCATTTCTAATAGTGTGACGTGGGCTTTAGCCAAGGCCGTTCCGAGCGGAGTCTGATTACGTATCAGTTTTCACCGTGGGCTAAACGTATATTTAGTAAACCCATCAACTTAAACTAGGCCTACAAACAACACTTAGTAGACAATTATTTTCAATACTTATATATGAATTTTATTTTTGGTTGGTAGACTCTTTTAAATTTTAATGCAAAAAATAAGTTTATTACTCTCCCAAAAATGTATTATGAAATATGAACGTGCACAAACTTTCGCAAAACAACTTAGTATTATAAATATATTAATACATATTTTTTATTAATCAAATAAATGTATAGTAACATTCAATGATGAGAATACTCTTATTTGAATCATTGTCTATTTCACATCTGCCACCGAGAGTTTCCCTTCATATTTTACTCCAGGATACTGTGAGGGCCACATTTTCAGTGAGAGCGGGCCGCATTTAGCCCACGGGCCTCCAGTTGGACCACACTGGTCTAGACTATTGGTTTATCGGAGTCCTCGAAAATACATGACACCTGTGACTACAATTTGGTTTATTAAGTATTTTAAATCGCTTCGAGAGAGATTCGACGTTAAAAAAATATGTGTTATCTCCAGATAGAGGGGACTTCCCCACGAGCATCCACAGGTAAACCATTCCCCCTTTCCCCTCCCAAATATACATTTCTGCATCCAACCCCAAAGTTATATTAATATTCTGGTAGGAAAAAAAGGCCAATCAGATGGTCCCATTTAAGAAAATGGGACTGTATCTTAACTAGGTGAATAGGAAAAGGATGAATTTTAAGGAACTGTGTTAAGGTTGTTTTGGCTAAAAAGAACGCATGTCTTAACTTCAGACGTAATACATAATTAGGGATTATATTATGTAGAATATGTATTTCCTAAAGGGACAGGTGGAGAAGAGTAAATTTTATGAAAATAGACAAGCATTTAACTTAAGTAGGAATTTGAGAATTAAATATGTAGCAAATTATATCCTTAATGTTATTATTTGGGGCTCTACGCTTGGCTCCTCGAGATGAAAAGGGAATTTATAGTATGGTACCCCTACCAAATTTAAAAATAAGAGATGAAAAGAGTCTTAAACAAATCAGCACCCTTTTTTTTATTGCAATAATTACTTATGGGTGCGTGAATTGAACCTATTACTCTTGGCTCATCACACAAATGTTATAACACTGGTCTATTCAGGTTTATCAGGGATTCAATCTTTCTTTTCACCGTCTTATTTAAAGTACTAGTAACCTATTTTCGGGTATGTAAAAATCTCGCCTAGCACTAGACACGTAAATATAGATAGACATACATTTCCTTAAAATTCTACATATTCATCTCTACCCTATTAACATAATTAAAATGCGCATACCTCGGGCGGATAGTAAAACTTGATGTAATTTCAACAGTAAGAATAGCCTTATGTTCTCTCTGGCAGTTTAAGACTGTCTGTAGTACCGTTGTAAATTTTGATGCGACCTAATGAACTCAACAATTTATTTACTGCTTTGAGGTGGTTTGCGTGGTAGAACGATAGAAGTAAATCTCAGACGAAAGAAAATAATTCTTAACGTGGGCCCCCAGAGGCCGAAAACATTTTAATGAATGTAATTTGTTTGTACGTTCAGTAAAACGTTTAGCGACTTATGTTTAGTTGACGAGATAGTTCAAAATAAGAAATATTCTTTTATTTTTTTCAACTAGTCATCTTTTAAGTCAAACAAGGATATTTTAATCAATGCAATAAATTCACGTTTATTAAAAAGAGAGGACGCGTAAACAAACATTTATAGAACAAGTAAAATCTGTTTCATCTTTGTGTTAGTGTTTGGACTAGATTAGGTGTGGTGGTCTTAGGGCGGTCTTAGAACGAGGCTGAGTGTTGTTTTAGTGTTAGTGTTTGGTCTGGATTTGGTGTGGTGGTCTTAGGCTGGTATTAGAACGAGGCTGAGTATTGTCTTAGTGCTAGTGTTTGGTCTGGATTTGGTGCGGTGCTCTTAGGGTGGTATTAGAACGAGGCTGAGTGTGGTCTTAGTGCTAGTGTTTGGTCTAGATTAGGTGCGGTGGTCTTAGGGTGGTATTAGAACGAGGCTGAGTGTTGTCTTAGTGTTAGTGTTTGGTCTAGATTAGGTGCGGTGGTCTTAGGGTGGTATTAGAACGAGGCTGAGTGTTGTCTTAGTGCTAGTGTTTGGTCTGGATTTGGTGCGGTGGTCTTAGGGTGGTATTAGAACGAGGCTGAGTGTTGTCTTAGTGCTAGAGTTTGGTCTAGATTAGGTGCGGTGGTCTTAGGGTGGTATTAGAACGAGGCTGAGTGTTGTCTTAGTGCTAGTGTTTGGTCTGATTAGGTGCGGTGGTATTAGGGTGGTATTAGAACGAGGCTGAGTGTTGTCTTAGTGCTAGTGTTTGGTCTAGATTAGGTCCCACTTGGGGAGAGGCAAGTAGAGGCCTTTTACAAAAGCGTCAGAAGTCTGTTCTGGGATAGAGATGAGCTGCAGAATTATAAAGGAGTGATTTATGTACCAATATTGCAGTATGCATCACAAACCTGGGGGATGAAGGAAACTGATAAGAAGAGCAGGAGACAGGCTAGGAGTGATAAGGATGTACAGGATGAGGAATGAAAGGGTGAGAGAGAGAGAGAGAGAGAGAGTGAAGGGGGAACACCAACAGGATAGGATAGACAAGGCGGGTTTGAGGTGGTATGGACATGTGAAGAAGATGAAAGAAGGGAGGATTCTAAGGTGAATGGTCGAAATGGAGGTGGTGGTAGGAGATCAAAAAGGAGACCCAGGGACAGGTGGATAAAGAAAGGTGGTGGAAATACAGAAGTAAAAGGAGAGGCTTATGTTCGAGACAGACCCTGCCAATGGCAGGAAACAGTGAATGATGATAATGATGATGAATCACACTAGTGGGGTCGGGAAGAACAATATATAATTTAGTAGAAATGTACGCGAATTTGCGTGAAGAGAGAGTAGAAAACCACATAGGGAAAACCACCCTCAGTACATCCAACCGGCAGTGGCGCAGGAACGTTTTTATTTAGGGGGGTAAAAATAACCATGTGCTCCTATAGGGGGCTATGGCAACGATGTCATGTCTTGAATTGGAAAGCTCGTGTTCAGGATCAAAATCATGAGAATCAGAAACTTTAGGCCAAATATTTTTCCAAACTCCCTTCATACAGGACTTTAAGTTCTGCCCGTGCATATCCAATGTTGTCAATACCACCCCCCTAACACCAAACTGCACAGTAAAGATCAATGCTTTCACTGGAATGGGTGTACACAAGGTCACATCACCACCGCACAGGATGATGGCGAAATTCCAGCTGACCATGCACTATTTTTTATTTCTTTGAATCATGTTATAGCAAAAACACATAAAGTGAGATCGCGTATAACGAGGGATAGCTGTATTTAATGGTCCCACTGTGCATTTTTCTAATTTATGTTAGTCATTCCAAACATTAGAATTAATACACACAAAACATATTAAGAAAAATGTTATCTGACGCAGCTCAACTAAAAATTATGAAACACTGAAAATTAAAGTAGATTTCCATACACCTTTGCCATATATTTGTTACTAGCTATAAAACTACTAACTAGTTTTGTAATTTCAATTTTGCTGAGCCTCTCAAGTGATTTAGTCTAAATTGCCTCATCGTAGAGCGAAGATAGTTTTTAATGCATCCAAGCATTGAAAAACTTCTTTCTGCATTAGCTGATGTTGCTGGTATCACTATCAGAGTTTTCAAAATCTCTTCAGTGTATGCTCCAAGCACATTTTATTTTTATTATGTTAACATAGTGTGAACATTGTATCTTGCCTCAATAAGATGTTTACACTATCTAAAAGTTTTACTATATTATTTTGGGGGGTAAAAATGATACTTTTTACCCTCCTCAATTTTTTTTTGGGGGGGGGGGTAAAATTTACCCCCGTACCCCCTAGTTCCTGCGCCACTGCCAACCGGGATTCTAACCCCTCTCCTCCCCTTCATCGGTAGTCCTAACTTCTGTGAGAGTGACGCCTTAATAGGAGTCGGTTAACTTTTTATGTGAAAGACCGAGTAGTTGATATTTATTGTGTACGTGCCAGGAGGTAAAATTGAGGATAGTATGTAGGCTAGTCATATATGAGGAAACCAGCTTAGTGGTATATTGGTCAGAGCTTCTTGCTGCTGACCTAGAGGCTGTTACCGGGGGATTTTTATCTGAAGGGGTATAATCCCCATCGTCACCAGGGTTTGGTTAGTTGGGCTTAGGTTAAATTAAGATACTCATTAATTTTACCCCGTCATATTCACCATCATCATCCTCTCCCCTTATCTCATCGCGACAGGGAAAGAGCCTCCACGAAAAGATTATATGATTAATACATTCGGGCGTCCCCAGGGTAACGGTACGTTAGTAGCCCCTGCTGGTTAATATTTCCGCAAAGTGAGCTACAGATTCATGTAGTGCAGACAAGCCAGTATTATTGCGATTGTTAGTATTATTAAAATATAATTATTATAATAAATAATAGTAAATGTGGATACTATTGCTCTAAATTCAACCTTCCTCATACCTAACACACTATCGTAACTATCACACACATACATGCAACCCGTACGGGTAGTAGGACGCGGTGCTAGAGAAAACTCCAACAACTCCACTGGGTCAGAGTAGCTGCTGGTTCTAATGTTCTTCGAATTGTATCAAATCTAGTTTGGATGTATTACTTTAATTAAATAAAAATTATTTTTACAATAGTGCTAATTTTATGGGCTTAATCGAATTTTCTTCAGATTTTTCACTTTATTATATAGAGAAATTATTGTGGTCATGAAAAAAAAAAATTAGTACTCTTTACGTTTCATATGCTTACGAGCCCAATAACGTGAGTTTCTGTCAAAACCATTTTATGGATTTATCTCAAACTTGATTTGTAGTTTATATAAGGTAATCCCTTTAGGACATTTTAAAACACTTTATTCTAGCCCTAAAATTAAGGGTAGTTTACTGATGACTAATTATTTTTTTTAATTTAGGCCTAAATATATTTTTAAACTTGATCTAAAAAATTTGTTTTAAGTTTATACTTGGCTAGTGTCTAACATTATAAATAATACTGCATACTTGCTCATCAGGGAAAAATTAAATTAAGGCTAGTGTACTGATGAGTAATTTTTGAGAATTTGACATCTTTCCAAAATGTCTTTAACGGTTTGGTTTCAAAGGGTATTTGGAATGGGTTTTTTTAACATAAGTTTTTAACACAATATTTTCTTTAAAAAATCACGAGGGTAATTTACTGAGTGAATTTCTTTTTTAATTAGAAGCTATTCCAAAATAGCCCTGGCCATTTTGTTCAGGAATGGTACCTTTTAATTTCTTACATAATAAATTAGAATTTTAAACATAATTTGATAAGCCCATTTCCTGTAATTGAAATTACGTGAAGATTGTTGTTACTATTTTTTACAAACGAACATTCATTTAAAAAGTTAGAGGCACAGGATGTCAGTGTATACAGTAGTTTAGAAAAAAGAAAAGATTTTTCCGTTTTATATGTGGTCGTAGTTGCTAATCTGTATATTGATATTTTTGTAATCACCAGTTAAACCCTGATTTGTGTGGGATTGTACAGGAGGGTGCATAAGTAGGTATATAGTTATGGAAACAACTTGCAATACAATATAGTTTTATTATTTGCAAATGAGTACAGTTTTATTAGTTACATAATATAAGGATTGCATACCACTTGTAATGACATTCAATCTCATAAGTGTTTAAATTGCTGTCCATTATTGTACACATTTGTTTGTTTTATTGTTGCAGTGATTTACCTGTGTCATCATGGATGGTAATTTAACCAACAACCAATAAAAATGGATTTTGGTATAATATTGTAAAACAGAGAACGCTGAAAGGCTTGACAGAAATGGCGTGAGGAATTTGAAGCCCCTTCACCACAACTAACTAGCAGAAAAAGTCAGGGGTAGAAAGCTCTAAATAGCTTCCAAGGTCATCCAAATTTCAAAAATGTCTAGAGGAGGACCACTCCAAATAGCTTCTAGATGCATGTCATTTTGAAGAATGTTCAGGCGAGGACCACCCCAAGTAGCCTAGTTTTTGAAATAATTCAATTTTCAAAATATTGTCGGTGGAAAATCACTTCAAAGGTTGTCTTCTAGACTAGTGGTATCTAACTATCGTAAAAAATTAAGGTGAGGATAACTCTAAATGGCTTCGAGGGGCATCCAAATTTCAATTTTTTTTAGGTGAGCAACACTTTAAAATGTCTTATAAAAGAACTTAATTAGAAAAAAAAA
>CABFWB010002973.1:12601-27289 GCA_902151455.1 Timema bartmani | reverse complement strand
TGTAGAAGGTGTCAAGTAGAGGGTTGAAATTACTAAGAAATCGGGCTCCAACCGAGAGCAAATACGAGGAACAGAGGGGTGGAAATAGCCAGATAAAGGTAACTGCTAACAATTAGGGTTTTCCCTAAGTCTCCTGTAATTTTGCCAACTTTCCCTTGAGAGCTGCTCGCGTACCACTGGGGGTACCCCAGTTTGGTATAGAAAATTTACGGACAGAGTAAAATAATTTTTGGGATAATGCGTTACCATTTTATATAAGGAACAAATAAAAGTAATAGTAACAGTAGTAATAATAAATTAGTTTGCTTTTATTTTTAAAAGTAACATAATGTTTTAAATATTATTTAATTATAATAAAAATGTATATGTATTATATATATATATTTATGTATATGTATTATATATATAATACATATACATAAATATATATAATAATAAACTAGTGTAGCTCTAATTGGATATATATATATATATATATACAATTAGAGTTACACTAGTTTATTATTCCGTAAGCGATATTTTCCAAGAAATCCTTGTAAATGTCAACCTCAGGTTGATAGAAGATGTTAAATTGAAAATGCTAAAAAAATACAAAAGTGTTTATTATCCTCGGAATATAGGCTTAACTATGTCCAAGAAAATGTATGCGTCTTGTGTAGTAGAACAAAATAAGTTATTTGTTTTTAATCTCTTTTTGTTAAGAGAAGGGGACTTTTGTAATAACTATAGGAACTTTCAACGTCAATTTTCTGAGAACATACGAGAAGGCATTAAAATGTATTTAGTTCAACTGCTATTAGCCATATTATTTCCAAAACCTTCTTTTGAACATGAGGCAGACAATATGGGCATTTGTGTTTAATGTTGATATGGAGAGAATTTTTATTAATAAAATGTTCTCAGTTCACAACAAACTTATTAGCTTATCTTGTCACAGCGACTAGCTACCCGTTCGGGTTGTACGCATATGTACCGATAATTACGCAAATGTGTTAGAGATGATAAAGGCTAAATTTTGAGGAAGTGTACCAGCATTTGCTTAATAAATCACTGATACACCCGAACGAGACGCGAACCCCGATAGCCCCGCCATCGGCAGTTCAGTCGATATTGAGAGTGATGTCTGAAATTATTCAACAAACTGAAACACCCATACAATCACTGTAATTAATATCTCGAAATATTAAGAATGCATAAAATATATTTAGGGTATTTTGATTTCAAATGTTATTTCAATCAAATTAAAATGATATAGTTTTAAAATTAATTTGCTATCAGTTTAATTTGAAACTGTAATCTTTCTTATCTCTCTAAATAAGGCATTTTTCATTTATGACTGATCCAAGCAACTCAAACTATTAATTTAAAAAAAACATAAAAATAAATAGGTTTGTATGTAAAGGTGGTTTAGAGATTTAGCACCTCCATACAAATTAATTTAATTTAAGAGACTAATTCCCTTAACCCCCCTCGTGATAAACGTAGCTATCTTCATAGATGATTTAGGGTCATCACATAATCTACCCCAGTTATCCTGCTGACAAAAATATTGGTGTTAAAACAGATTATATTAAAATGCTCCATAGATATATTCTCAAATTTCTCTACCAAAATAGAGGATTCTGGTAGGGAAAAAGACCTTTCAGGACGGACTTATTACCAAAATCAGTGTAAACCTATGATAGC
This sequence comes from Timema bartmani, assembly GCA_902151455.1. NCBI lineage: Eukaryota > Metazoa > Arthropoda > Insecta > Phasmatodea > Timematidae > Timema > Timema bartmani. The sequence goes on along the minus strand of CABFWB010002973.1, from coordinate 25,603 downwards.
TAGGCCTTATGTATATGTTTTCTCACCAGAAAGCTTATAATTTATCGCAATAAAAACTATAAATTAATTTAAGTTTGTATTACAAAAAGAGTTTGTATATAATTTTTAAAATTAAACTGAATGTATCGTGTTCATGATCTACATTAAGATTGATTTTAAACTTCTGAACTGTGTTTCATGTAAGCAACGAAGCATGCCAAATTTGTTTAATCATTTCAAAATGAAACAACATACCATGTTGACAAGATTAGTTATTTACTAATGAAACCATTCAATGTGCAAATCTGCATACAGGAATATTCGAAGCGTTATAAATGGATTAATTTAGATTGTCAAGATATCAGGACCTGACTTGACCAAATCTTGCACGATTAAAACCAGTCTTTACCAATGATTGAAGGTAATAGGCGTTTCTTTTATATACGAGAACAAAAGGTTAACCACACTATGACAATTTTTTTATTCTAGTCATTGGGGGGGAGGGGGGGAGGTCAATAGCTATTATTAATCATTAAATATGTCTTATTCACTGAAAAGACAAGATTTAAACATCCGGCCATTATTCTTACATGAAACGGAAGTAGCAACAAAAAGAAATCCATTATTTTATCTGCTTTGATTTTACCTCCATTATGTCATAATCTGGTGATTATTTGCTGAAGCACATAGATTATCTAAACATTACAAACATGTTTTCATTTTAACCGGATAAAAAAGAACAGAATTTTGGGCATTGATAAAACAATCTATAACACTTCAAACCAACTTCTGTGGCCACGTGGTCTAACGTGATACTCTTGCAGTAGACTAACTAGACTACCTATGATGGGGAGATTGAGGTTCGAATCTCAGCTGGGTGTACTGAGGGTGGATTATCCAAAGTGGTTTTCCCCTCTACATCCTAGCAAATGTGAGCACACTTTCTATAAATATAACTGTCCCCATCTCTTAAACTATTATCGTAATTAGTAGATAAGTGTATAACCCGAACGGGTAGTAAGACGTGGTGCTTAAAAAAAAGACTACCTCAAAACGGTGAAAATTATACACACAATACCAAACAACCTCCAAATATCAACTAATATTTCATTTAATTAAAATTAAAATACACGTTCTCAAGATAGTAGATGAAAAATGAAGATGTGCTAGTATTTAGTATAAAATTATATTAATATAATCTACAAATTATTGTGATCTTAGTAATTAAATGCAATTTAATTTAAGAGGCCGTTCGGTGACCCAAAGGGGTTGTGTGTTGGCTGAAGCTTACTATTTTCATGAAGTCACGAATAAAATGGCATACTTGTTAATTCACAAGAATTTAAAGATAATGTTTTAATATCCCGTTATAATAAATATGAATGAGTGCTCTCCCTCTTTAACAACCTCCTTTTGAATTCGGGTCTTAGATACGTGTCTGGTACCGGTTTCAGTAGGAATAAGTTTCTAAAACCAGTAATTTTTTTTTAGCACCGCATCTTACGACCCGTTCGGGTTATATGCTTATGTACTAATTGCACTAATGGGTTTAGGTATCAGGAAGGTTATATTTATAGGAAATGTACCCGAGTTTGCGTGAAGGGAAAGTGGAAAACCATTTAGAAAAAACCAACCTCAGTATACTCGACCGAGACTCAAACCTCTTATCTTCTCGCCATCAGCAGTCTAGAATGATGCTGCGAGAGTAGCGCGTTAGACCACGCGGCCACCGGAGCGGGTAGTTCCAGTAAATGATAGGCAAACCGAATCTTTAATCTCGAAACGAAACAGTTTGTAGCTATTACGAGTTAACTCCCTACAGCTTGAAATATTAGGTTCTGTCACATAAGTAAACTTGTGTTCTGAAATATAACCACATTTAATAGGAACGTTTAGCTGCGTTTTATTTTTAAAGAATATGTAGAAAGCCTCTTAACAGTGGTACAGTGGCTTAAGGTATTAGCATTAAGTGGACTGTAGAAGAGGATGTTGGGATTTGAATCCCTTCCGAGATGCATTAGAAGTGGTTTTCACACCCCCTCTACCCTCTATATCCGTATCCTGGACAAATTAAGGATCGTGGGCCGCATACATATAGTTTTCAAGCTTAGACTATCTATCCATGAAAACCAAATTAGTTCTAAAAATGCCAGAATTAAAAAATATATTCTAATGGGAGTATCTAAGTTTCAATTTAAATTCAACACAAACAAACGAGCGAAATTAAACTTGAGATGATAGACCTGTAGTGTAATCCAGATATAAGAGGAATACAGAATCGAGAACAAGTAATGTACATTTTACAATTCTCTTGATTCCAACAAATTTGCAAACATTCAAGATTTTTCTCAAGAAATGCTGATTATTTTTGGATTAAAACTAGAAATTAGAAGCTCCTTGAGGTCAAGAATTACCAATGAACATTTACAAGCAATTCTTAGAATAAAAACTAGTAATTAACACCTGACATTAAATAAATGCTCAAAGATATTAAAAAATTGCATTCGTCTCATTAAATTGTTATTTATAACAGAATAACTAACTTAGTTTTAATATTGTATTACGTTTTATGGTGTTTAGAAACATATATATACACACAGTGCTTAACTTCAGACGGAACGCGGTGGAATGGCATTTCGGTACCTCTATTAAGGCAAACACGAAATTCAGAAAATATCTCTTTAGAAAAACGTGACTAGCAAATCAATTACTTGCATAAGCGCGGTGTTTTATTTAAAAATTAGATACTTATATGAACAATAGTTTATGTGCCCAGCAATGACAGATAGGTTCCCTAAGTCAGGACAGTCTTGTTTTCTCTCATCACAAGGTGTATCAATGAATAAAATTACCTCTGCAAACTAGTTTCATTTTAGATCTTGGCTTGATGTGCGATGCGTTACAGGAACTGAGTTGAGCGAGGCTTTGCAGCATTGAAATGTTGGCCTAGGCTTTGCAAACGAAAAATTGAAATTAACAGTCTCTGTATTTGAAAGTATAAAATCAGTACCAAGTACTTATTATACTACGTCCCTAGGGGGGAGCTGAATTGTATTTATTCTGAATGGTATCCATTCTGGATGGTCTCCATGATTATACTAGGGTTATTTATATATAAATACATATATATATATTTGTGTATAAAACAAGCACCTTTTACACCAGTGTGTTATGTAACGTTTATAAAAATATGTATAGTAATTTAAAATCCATATTTAGATTTTAAAGTAATAAGACAATAAGTAAAAAAATATTTTTTATAATAAAATAGGGATAGTGCTGCTCTCTAGTAAGCATGGAATGAGACAAGTGGCACCGCAATTTTGGATACAAATAAGAACGGATACAATTCAGGATTTTGTGGATATTATGAGAATGGATATAAATCAGACTTTTTATTTATGGTGCTTGTTTGAGAAAATGTCTAGATAGAGACCATTCAGAATGGACCCCATTCAGGATTTTGTGGATATAATACAAATAACTACAGTGGATACAATTCAGGATTTTTGTTAAAGTCGTTTATTTGAAAACTGTCTGAATGGAGACCATTCAGAATGGATACAATTCAGGATTTTGTGGATATTATGAGAATGGATACAAATAAGACTTTTTATTTGTGGTGTTTGTTTAAGAAATGTCTGAATGGATACCATTCAGAATGGATACAGTTTAATCATCTCGGCCCTAGGAGCAGTACAAAATTTTAATTTTGTGGGAGTTCCCCTTTATAAAAGGGAAGGATGCAAGAGTAATGGAACCTGAGAAGTTCTATGAAGCATTGGAACAATAAATTGAGAGGAGACTGCTGACTGAACAAGATTTGAAGATTGTTAACTTGATAAAATTTATAGACATGAAAAATTGGCCCGAAAATGTGCAAATAATTAATGGGGAAAATGAATTGAAGAAGTTCGCTGCCAAGTTAAAATTTACCGAAAGACAATTAATTGGGAGTTTCCGAGAATATGTATATAGTAAGACATATCCGGACATTCTTGTTGTCTTGAAGAATATAATCAAGTCAGTTGCTATATCTTCCAGTGAATGCGAGAGGGGTTTCTCCCAGATGAATTTGATTATGACATCACTAAGAACATCTTTTAAGACAACAACCATCTCTGGTATTTTATTTATGAAAATAATTGGACACCATCTTTGTTTATTTAATCCCTCCAAGTATGTTGACTCGTGGCTTGTTTCAGGACGGCATTCTGCCATAGACACTCAGAGTAAGGAAAGTTCTAGAGACATTGAGTATGATGAAAACATGGAATGACGGTGGAGTTGCTCCTAAAATGGGTGGTCATTTTTGTCTCATTATGTATATAATAGCGTCTGTGTATTTTTAATTCAAAATACATCTGTAAAAATTGAAACCATTTGTTTTGTGTAATCTATGAATTTAAATTTCTAATCGCTTCTATCATTATCGTTTGTATGGTAAAACTAGTAGTAAAAAAAATCAAAATTAAACTAAACATCTGGTGAGCATTTGCATTAAATTTAATTGAAAAACATTAAGACACAATCACATTATGATACATTTTAAAACATTTTCTTCTGTTTTTAGAAGAAAATAATGGCTTAAAGACACGAATTTTGAAGCTTAAACGTTTTAACAAAATTCTGGAGGAGGGGGGGTCACACCCCCAGTAGTGCGTTCCGGTACATAAAAATCAACCACTATATATATATATATAACATTTTAGAAATCAACCGCTGTGTATATATATATATATATATATAAATTGGGTCTATCGAAAAATCATATTTTATTTGGTGACCTGTTATTATATTTAAATTCCCAATGCGGCCCTTCAGGCAAAACATTTGCCCAGGCCTGCCAATCTCAACCAAATGTATTGATAGCAATGAGAGATCTAACATGTAGCGCCATGAACGATTGAGTAGGCAACACATCTTACAGTCCTGACAGTTTGGTTATCTCTAAAATTACGTGAGGAGCGCTGTTTTACCTTAAAAAAAAAGTACAATCGTTACTTTTAAAAAAGAATTCCCACAATGTCTTAATCAAAGTTATACAAATTTTAATCACGGCAATGGGGGGAGGATGAGTAATATAAAAATGAGATTAAATGTACCCACATTTTTGATAAGGGGGAATGGAAAGACAATTAATAAAATAACTTAATTTCACCTGCCCAATTTTCGAACTCCAACCTCCTCATCACTAGTAAACCAGACTAGATGAGCCTGACATTTAGTCGACGTATCCACCGATGTGGGCAACCATCACTACGACATCTTTATTTAAGAAAAGTAGAAAGATCCGTTTCGGTGGCCACGTGGTCTAACGCGCAACTTTCACAGTAGACTTGACCGCCTATGACGAGGAGCTTGAGTTTCGAATCTCAGTCGGGTGTATTGAGGGTATTTTTTCTTAAATTATTTTAATCTTTCTCCCCACGCCAATTCGGGTACACTTCATATACATATAGTCTTCCTAAGCCCTAAGACCATTAGAGTAATTGGTAAGTTACTTAAACGTATAACCTGAACGGGTAGTAAGACGCGGTGCTAAAAAAACAGTAGAAATCTCAGTATTTGACCGTCAAAAAAGTTACTGTAACTATTTTCATAAATTTATGCGTGAGATCAGATGATGATATGCAACTATCACTTTTTTCCTTAGCACCGCGTCTTACTAGCCATTTGGATTATACGCTTATTTACTAATTATTCTAATGACTTAGAGGTGATGAAAGTTGCATCTAGAGGAAGTGTACCCGTATTTTCGTTGAGGTAGAGTGGAAAACCATATAGGAAAAACCACACTGAGTAGACCTGAATAGCATCGAATTCCTATCTCCCCGTCATCAGCAGCCTGGTCTATTGTGAGAGTGACGCCTTATACCATTTGGCCACTGAAGGGGGTAGTTGTCAATTTTGATAGAAAGTACCGATACCAATAAACTAATACTAATAATATAATAAAGTGTTTTAAATATTGCCCGCAAAAGGCTGTGCTTTTTTTCTAAAACCATTTTGCTCCACGTCTTACAAATCACTCCGAGCCATTCGATTGTAACTACACTAAATGAGTAGTTATAAATAAGGTAAAATACATATAAGAAATGTACCTATATTTTAATGGAGGTAGAGGAGGAACCAATTAGGAAAAGACAAATATATCCTGTCATGTTCTTACTGTATAATATATACCTAATATCAATGTATACATGAAACAAATTAGTACACATAGCAATATAAATTTCACTTCTTTTAAATTAATAAAATGAAGAGTTAGTCTGTCATGAGCATTGCGTGAAATTAGTGGCCTCTGTGCATGAATATGTGCACCTCAAAGCCGGAATTTTTAAATGAGATTACATTATTTGTAATTAATTGAAAACAGGGTTGGCCCCCGGGCAACACACTAACTTTAAAACTACTTACAGTCATACAGGCCCCATGGTGTAGTGGTTCTGGATACGGGCCTATGGGTCCCGGGCTCGATTCCAGGCTGGTACCTTGAGTATTATTCTCCTTAAGGGGAACCACCCCATCGGTCACTAGGGTTTGGTTAGTTAGGCTTACTAGGCCTATTACTTACAATCACTAAACTAAAACATTTATCCCGGGCAATGCCGTACTTCAACTATTATTACAATAACATTACCGCACCATTTCACTGAACCAATTATTGCAAATAGATAATATTTGCACAGTTATATTTTAAGAAAGTTTACTAAGAGTCCAATCCGATATATTAGCTCAGTCAGTAGCATGACTATCCACCCAGCTAAGGGTCCCGGGTTCGATTTGCGAACTGGCTGAAAAATGTATCATCAGTGAAATGGGAATTTAGCCTTTCAATATGATAAATTAACGCCTGGAGACTGGATGTTGTGCCTGTCCTAGTCTTAGGTTAGATTATAGGACATATGAAGAAGCAACGACAGGCCTATCCAGCTGGTAGTGAAAAATATATGGCTTGAATAACAAAATCGACCTAGGCCACAGGTAAGAAACAATAATTATGGATGTAAAAAGAACTAAGCATCCAACCCCTTACGTCACCTAAGAGTCTCAGGTTTGATTCTAAACATGGATGAAAAATTTATAATTTGTGATATTGGAGTTTCCTCTTACACAATGACGAATTAACTACTGGGGAACCGAGTGTTATGTCTATTTTAAACTATGATAGTTTGTAAGTCAGTCTGTTAAGAAAGTGTAACTCAAATACCCCTACCTAATAAATAAATAAATAAAATAATTTTACCATTATAAAGACCGAAAAGGTGAGTACATAGGTGAAAGTGTCAGTATCACATTGTCTGGTATGTTTGAGTTTGAATCCTGGTTAGATGTACTAAGGTGTTGTTTTTTTACTAAATGATTTCTTACCGTTTCTCCACACAAATGCGGTTACATTACCTTAAAATTATATCTTCTTTACCCCTAACCCATTGTTGTAAATATGAGGCTAGTTAGGATTGGCTGTAAGACGCAAAGTGTTGCAATATAAGTGTCGTATGCGCATTGTAAAATAGTTTTCTTGAGTTCTCAAAACTATAAATTATAAATTCACACAATATTGTGAAATATCAAAACATTACATCAGAATAGGTTACAAGACCCGCTCTAATGTAATATTCCTGTTCAAGGCTTTCCTAAGCTTGTCTTAGCAGGAAACTCCCTAATTGATTAGTGAGGCAATGTTAGGAAACACTTAGGTTGTCTTGTCATTTCTTACACGATGGAAAAAAAAAAGTTTTGAATGTAAATATTTTATTTAGTGAGGCATCAACAACTTTGACACTCTTACAATACGATTATATTTTCCATCTAAACTAAGAGGTCGACAAGAGATTATGGTTTGGTTCCGAGTTGTGTTGGTGAAAATATTTTATATTTTCATGAGTTCATCCTGCTATCCAATTTGTAACTAACCAGGCGCTAAAGTAGGTTGTGTGGTATTATATTAGGCGTGATGTACTAGGTTAAGTTAGAATTAAAACCGTATAGTGATATAATCTGTCGTAATTAAACGTGGTTTAAGTATTTATATACCAACAATAAAAAACTTATTAATAAGTTGAAGCCACGCTCAAATAACGTAATCAATATAATTTTATTTTAATTACATTTTTAAAAAGTAAAAAGAATTTGTACCCATGTAAAAATTTAATTTTTTTGACGAGTTTCTTACTTTCATACGTTAATTTTTATTTTAAAATTATTTAGTTTAATCTAAGGCTATACTTTTATAGATTGTTAGTATTCAAACAACAACATAGGCTGGACACAGTAATCGGTGTTAAAGTCTGTTCAGCGTAGGAATTGTTTTCTGAAAGGCCTCTTTCCCTACCATGAAATCTATTATATAGTAGGATATTGGTAGGAAAAAAGACCTTTCAGAGAGTAATTCCTACCGTGAATGGAGTATAGGTAAAGTCATCTAATGCCTCTATGCTCGTAACAGACATTCAACAACTGTTGATATCACCATGTGAAAAAAATTAAACTATGTTCTACTGAAGCAATATTTTATTTGTTTTGTCCAAAAAAATGTTTCGCCATAAAAACTGCAACAACACTGGCCTTTTCTCGCGTCCCCTTCCATCCCACCTTAGGCTTTGGCCACATTAGCAATTATGTTTACAAAATGGTTTCATTCTACACCAGGCCTAATTTACTGACATTGTCCAATAACAAGCATATAAAATCATGCTACAGGATGTGCTATGTATATTCATACGTCAAGTCATGTAATCTGCACCTGTAGATTTTGTTAGATATTATCAAATCTATAATGTGATTATATTAGACAGTACTCTTTAACTTAATTCACTACCTCTAAAACAATCATACATTGATTCAATGTTATAGAAAGTATTTGTATTTACTAAGATCCTACTTTAACTGTATTTATTATTTGTTTTTATATATACAGTATAGTAGCATATACTGTATACATTTGTTTTTATATGCAGTATACATTATATCTACTGTATATATTTGTTTTTATATTCAGTATACATTATATATACTGTTTATATTTGTTTTTATATGCAGTATAAATTATATCTACTGTATATATTTGTTTTTATATGCAGTATTCATTATATTTACTATATTTACTTGTTTTTATATTCAATATACATTATATCTACTGTATATATTGTTTTATATGCAGCATACATTATATCTATTTGTTTTTATATGCAGTATACTGTATATATTTGTTAATATATACAGTGCATACACCCACTTTTATATATATATAAAGAGGGGTGGGAGGACGGATGATAATAATGCTATGATCACAGTAATAAAATATATATTTTGCTAGCAGCATTGACAAACTGTAAATATTTTATTATTTTGTTGGCATTTATAGTAGGACTGGACCTTTATCGAAAATTGCATTTGTTTGACATTTGAATTTATGAGTGTAGCTTTAGTAACTATTGAAAATGTAACACACCAAAGATCTTGTGGCAATCTCTCTCTCTCTCATACATATGTGTATGCATGTGTGAAAGATCAGGATGTCGGAAAAGTAAATGTGCATTGAATGTACTAATAGATCTAATAATGTAATAATAGTTACACTAACCATAGCGCGTGCGACGTGGGTAGAGGGAAAAATAACGTTTAACAGACCTAAAGTCTGTTCAGCGTAGGAATTGTTTTCTGAAAGGCCTTTTTCCCTAAAAGAAATCTACTATATAGTAGGATATTGGCAGGAAAAAAGACCTTTCAAAGAGTAATTCCTACCGTGAATGGAGTATACAGACACTTCCACTTGTAGCATATTTTCCATTTCATTCAAAATTTCTGTATTATTACATTACTACAGTTGGTAAATTCAGTGCATAATTACTTTTCGGACTTCCTGTATTTACTGTGTAAAATCAAAGCCCAATCAATATCTGGTCATGCGGTTTTTTTACGACATAATTAACAAGGTATACCGTTAAGTTATGATGGGAGGGGACACAAGAAAGGGCCAGTGTGATTGTAGTTTTTATAACAAAACATGTATTTGTTCAAAATAAATAAAATATTGTTCCAGTGGAAAAGTTTAGTTTAATATTCTTCACGTGGTGATATCAACAGTTGTTGAATTTCTGTCAAGGGTGTCCTGGAATTTAATGACAACTTTTTCTGCCCATCAAAAAAAGTTGGTAATCTAATGCCGCTATGCTCATGATGAATATTCAAGAACTGTTGATATGAAGAAAATTAAAACTCTGTGTTTGTAAAGAAGCAATATTTTATTTATTTTGGACAAAAACTATTTTGCTATAAAAACTGCAAGAATACCAACCTTTCCTCGCATATCCCCACCTTAGGAGCACACAATTTTGGATCCACCTGGGTGAAAACCTAGCAAAACTTTTTCTCTTTTTTTTTTGTGTCGTCTGTTTCACCTGGATGTCCCACTGTCATGGAAGTTACAAATAAATTCTGTTTCAACTGGATGTCCCACTGTCATGGAAGGTACAAATAAATGAAGAAAGATATTGTCAAACCCTTGGTTTCTGTTGTGTTGGAATTGGGAAAGTTTCTGAAACTGTCTGCTTACGATATAAATCTTTTTGGAGCCCAGTGACTTCTTGGTAATAGCGGGCTGTTACTACGTCGTCTGCTGCCACACAATGCAGGTGGATTGATCTTAGCTCTACACCATGTTGATGTAAGAGTGGCACATGTACCCAAGGATTTTGTTAGGAATTATTTTAGAAAATATTAACATAATTTTTGTGGTCAGCATTGATAACATTGTGTCCAGGCCCACCAGGTACTCAAACCGGGCCCGGTACCAGGGGAAAAGCGTGCACCCCTCCCCCTCTCTTTGTAATATCCGACTTCAGTGTTGGCGAAACTTCGTCTAAATATTGGTTTTATTTTTTATAAGTATTGATAGTATCTATCAAAAAAACGTATAACGATCAAATTACTTGATTATGAATACTTGAAATTAGATCTTAGTTACTTCTCTAGCTGTCAGACAAAAGTCCCTCCCATGGAAATGACTCCATACACTTTGTTTATCATCAAGGAAAATCTAAAGTCTGATTTGTGTAGGAAGGAACTTTTTATATAGTTATAAGACTCACTAAAATATTTTTTATATATTTATTCATGTGCTCTGCAGCTGTCACTTTTGATAGATTTTATCAATACCTATGAAATAATACTAATAGTCTAATAATGTAAATATTATCAATGTTGACCGTAAAAAAGCACGTCCGTACTTTATAAAAGCTTCTTCTTACCTGGATTCTACTTTAATTTTAGCGATGCGTTTGAAAAACAAGGCTATTGACTGTTTAGTAAGACCCGCTTCAGTGGCAGGATGGTCTAAGGCGTCACTCTTGTGTTAGCCTGGCCTACTGGAGACGGGGAGATCGGGGCTCGAATCCTGGTCAGGTCTACTGAGGGTGGTTTTTTCCTAAATGGTTTCCCACTTTACTTTCTCGAAAAATGTGGGTAGATTACCTCTAAAATGCTTCCTTCCTCATCCTTTGCCCTTTAGAGTAATTTCCATAAAAGCTGATAGACTGAACAGGTAGTAAGACGCGGTGATAAAAAAGAAAAGCCGTATGAATGAGTAAGGGAGGTTGGGTGCTACATGAGAGAACACTAAGCAGCGTTGTAGACGTTTAAAAATCCCGGACTAATTTATGAAGTGGTTTGATATTTTCTTAATATTGTTTTCACCAAAATGTGGGTGAAAGTTCTGACCTGTGATTACTTACTTAAAACCTCATAAAACAATCCCACATTATCCTAAACATTTCTATTGTGAGCCTATCAATATAATTATGACTTAATTTTGGTAGAAAAAAGGCTAGATCTAGGTTTCTGTCCTATTGCTATATTCTCAGAAGTACACATTTCTAGGTAAGGTGTCATTAAATATTTTTAAACAAACATAGCTAAAAATTTAAACTTTTTAACTGGTTAGAAACCTGCTAATAATTTTAGCCTAAATATTATTGAAAAATATAATTAAAGATATTAAACAACATCTTAGATAATGCGGGATTTCTAAACATATGCAACGTGTGTTAGTGCTATACCAGGTAGCACCCTTAAGGGGGAATACCCAACCTACTGTGCAAAGGAAGAACAGGTAGACCACCTCCAGTGCACCCCGCCGAGATTAGAACCTTGAACTTCATATCACCAGCAAAACAAGCAATACCATACTGTCACCTTAAACCATGCACCCATTGGTCCAGATGTAATATCAATAACATTGTCTATATTACTTTTGTGAAGTATATCTAGTAATTGAGTTTATATGTTCATAGTGATAGAGATATTTTCTATGATAGTTAAATGTATACATATATAGTGGGCCGCATGGTCTAAGGCAGGGTGGTACGAAGTTTTTTATCTCAAGGGCCAGATCCTACTCCTACAAATAACACTTAATAAATAATTATTTTCAATACTTATATATGCATTGTATTTTTGGTTGGTAGAATCTTTCAAATTTTACTGCGAAAAAAAGTTTATTAATCTCCCAAAAATGTATTATGAAAAATGTACAGTACGTGCGAACTCATACACCCTTTCCCACAAATAAATGCATAGTAAAATGAAACCATGATCTCTTTAAATAAATATGTTTAATGGAATGGACTGCCACTTAGGGTTTTCCTTTAATTTTACTCCAGGATACTGTGAGAGCCACATTTTCAGTGAGCGCGGGTAGGTATGTGAAAAAGTATCGATTACTTTACTAATATTAAGGTGACCAATTTTTTTACAATGAAAAGGAGGACGAAAAAATCTAAGAAAAAAGTACAACGTAAATAAATGAAACATTTTATTAATTCAAACAAAAATACACTAATTATGCTTACATCCCTTTTAATTATTTAATTAAACGAGTATTTTTCCATTGAATGAATATTTTTTTGTCAATATATCATTTTCTAACAATATATTGGAAATTTCGGAGCAAGAAATATCCTTCATATTGAATTTTACGGTAAGTGCTGCAGCTAGAGTATCAACATTCAATCTTGATTT
>CABFWB010002973.1:0-10526 GCA_902151455.1 Timema bartmani | reverse complement strand
TAAATCTCGGCGACTATATTTTCTCCTAGGCCGGGGATTGTTTATTTAAAAACAAAAAGAACATATTTGTGTTTTGTTAAAGTTTTTGTTTGTGGACTCGAAAATTGTTTTGGGAAGCGTAAGGAAGGACCCGATCTGGGGATCCTTTAATGATATTTTGTTATGGTTAATTGTAATTTTCACTAGCCAAAACTCACTAAAAGTAAGGATTAACCTTTGAGGAAGGTCAAGTGCAAGTTTACAGGGAAGATTTTGTTTGAATTTAAGGCCTGGAATTTAATTGTTGCCGGAGCCTTGGGTCAACATTCACAATAGATCAGACATTTTTGGGTGAGATCAAATTCATCTATAATCAACCGGTTCGGTGTTTAAATAATTCTCTATAATACCTAAAATTATTAAAGAAGGATAAATAACTTCAGTTTCCAAACCATAAATATTACAGTTTGTTAACCTCACAGCAATATTTTGTTTATTAAAGAATCATAATATTATTTTTACATATTATAAAATAATATTTTTTTTAATGCTGTTATTATTTTATTTAAAGAAATATTTCTGTCATAATTAATAATATTTTTTTTATCCTCACAATTCAAGTGAGAGTTTAACATTTTCAAGTATTGCTCAACAATACTTGTATTAATTTTATAATATAGGAGGCATACCTTACTAGGTAGGGTTTATTTAAGGATATCATTTATAACAATAATTACAATCACCCTTTAAATTTAATTGTGTCATTTTTTAAATTTATTAAATCAATGTACATTATATATATATATTATTTTTTTGAACTTGCATCCCATGTATAGTTTCTCAGTAGATTGGGTGTCCAGGGCAAGAATAATAATATGCTTCAGGAAGTCTTCGGTTGTAAATGTCCAACTTGAGATAAAACTTTAGGTAAAGTCCAGGGGTCTTGAGAGAAAGGGTTTTTCGTCTTACCGCTGAGCAGTTTATGGGGATAAATTTATTTAATAATAAAATCTACCTACCTTACAAAAAAAAAAGTGGTTGGTAGTTGGCGTCCAACATTATATATATATATTATAAATTAAATTCATTCGTATATTCATACAGAATAATAATAATAAATAAATAAAATAATATAAATAAATATATATATATATATAATTTCACCTTCCCATTGCTATAAATATCTACGTAAAATCCTGTTTATAGCAGGAATAGTTATCTGAAAGCCCTTTTTCCCTGCCAGAATTCTACTTTATAGTAGGGCTTTGGCAGGGAAAAATACCCTTAAGGCAATAATTCCATTTACATAGTCAATTATATTTACTAGTATTAATATTGTCCTTTCAATACCAATTTTTTTTTTACTCGATACATTAATTTCGATACTTTTAATCATATTAATACTAAATAATGGCGTGTTGGGCTTCATCTATCTGTAGCTCAGTTTGCGGAAAGATTAGCCAGGGCTAACGTACCTTTGCCCAGGGGTTGCCCAAATGTACTAATTGTACATCCTTTCCGTGGAGGCTCTTTCATGTCCCGATGAGGTGAGAGGATTGATGGTGGTGAATATGACGTGGAGAAGCCAATTAAGATCCAAAGCCGGTGACCATGGGAATTATTACCCTTTCTAGAAAAATCCTCCGGTACCAGCTGGGAATCGAACCAGGGAACTCTAGGTCAGCAAATTGAAGCTCTGACCATTTTACGAGGTCTGTTATATTAATACTAACACCCCCGTTCTAGATTTATATCGAGATAAACAATCACTAGCTCAAATCTATGCATTTTACTTAGTAATATAATATTTTTTAAGCCCCAGCTACGCTACAACCAGTTGGCTTCGTTCAGAAATTAAATGAACACACAACAAGGTTCTAATTTACAATATTATGATTGTTACCTTTCAACGTAAATAGGGTGTACATATTTTGTTCTATCCCAATCCAAAAGTTTTTGAACAAGATAGATAAAAAAACACTACAAAACTTGATATTTGGTTAAAATTTACTGATTTTTCTTCCGCTAAGAATACGGTATCGATAATTTTGAGTGTAGACCACATACCTAGTCTGTTCTACTTCTTCAGATAACGTGAAAGAGTGAGTTATGTCTGTTTTGCACTCTGTTATAGCGCAGGTAGTCAGCGCCCCCTGCTTGGAGGCGCAAGAGTCTTCGAGCCATGAAAAGGTCCCGGGGAGACACTCTAGGCGCCAAGATAGAAGTCTCCTCGAGATATTGCGGTCAGCAGCCCACCACTATAACACCAACACTTCAAAACAAACGCAGGGTAAGTCCTGGACGACTTGAGGTGGACCTTGGCTTTGGTTGCAGGGAGTACAATTAACTAAGAGCTCAAGCACATATTGACGATAATTGCCAGAAAGTACACACACCCCCCCATACCATCTTTTGACTAAGAGTGAGAGCATAAACTTACCTATAGTTGCCGAAGAAAACAGGAACCCATTTTATGGCCATTTCCCAGGATTGCAATTACCCACTTGCTGACAGTTGCCTAACAGCACAAGCATATTATTGCCGTCATCTGTCTAGCTACACAAGTACCCACTTGCTGACAGTTGCCTAAGAGCACAAGCATATTATTGCCGTCATCTGTATAGTTACACAAGTACCCACTTGCTGACAGTTGCCTTAGAGCACAAGCATATTATTGCCATCAATTCTATAGGTACACAAGTACCCACTTGCTGACAGTTGCCTTAGAGCACAAGCATATTATTGCCGTCATCTGTCTAGCTACACAAGTACCCACTTGCTGACAGTTGCCTTAGAGCACAAGCATATTATTGCCGTCATCTGTATAGTTACACAAGTACCCACTTGCTGACAGTTGCCTTAGAGCACAAGCATATTATTGCCATCAATTCTATAGGAACACAAGTACCCACTTGCTGACAGTTGCCTTAGAGCACAAGCATATTATTGCCGTCATCTGTCTAGCTACACAAGTACCCACTTGCTGACAGTTGCCTAAGAGCACAAGCATATTTTTGTCATCATTTTACTAGTAACACACGTACCCACTTGACAGTTGCCCATTCTTTGTTGGCTATACGGTATATCCATACCTGCGTGGAAAACTGTGTGTGAAATCATTTATGAAAACCAGCTTCAGTGCATTCGAGCGGGATTCGATCAATCATCTCACCATTATTCGAAACTAACTCTATTGCGAGAATGACCTAAAGCTGAGGTATGTTAGTTGAAACTTTTCTGACAGGACAAAAAACTATAGTAGGATTCTAGTAGGAAATAAATGGTAAGGTATACCACAAATAATTTCTCTCTCTCTTTTATATTAAAATAGAGACATTTACAGGCGCTACGGAAGATATTGTGAGTGATTGATCCAGAGGAATTGCCCCAATACAGTTTTCAATCCTGGATGATTCTATAAACTATTTCGACTAGGCTTCTAACAGCAAATTTTTTTATTTGGCTATCGACAAAACTATTTAGAGTGGTTCTCACTTGGAAAGTTTTTGAAATTAGGATACCTCTCGAGGATATTTGGAGTGGAACTCTACCAGAAATTTGTTGAAAATTGAATGATATTAGATGCTATTTAGAGTGATTTTTGCTTGGCATTTTTTTGAAAATTAAAATATTCTTAAAACTCTAGAGAGTGAGCTTCGCTTGGATATTTTTATAAACATTATTACTACGAGATTTGTTTGGAGATTGTTTTTAATCGTCATTACACTTCATCATGACCTTATCCCATGCACAGCTAAATGATTATTTCCTACATTTGTGTGTATACCACGGGTCTTAACAGTCTGCACAGGCCATCAGCAACTATTTTAAGGAGTGGAGGGTACTAATGTACTAGATTGATAAAAAAAAAGAATCGAGTAATTATTCTATTGTTAGGACTACTCGATTTTGACTATCATTACGTGATAGCATGAGAGGAACTACACCCTCGAAGGTTGTGAAAAAGTTCAACTATTGATTATCTACCTAAGGGTTTGTTAAAATATTACTATATAGTAACTACTCCATAACTTATGTAAATATATGGGATCTAAATTAGTGTGCAGCTTCTAAAACAATAACTTTAGTGTTTGCCAGTTTGAAATTAGTATAATTATCTCAAATAATTCTTCAAAACAGTCAAATTTAGATTTGCAATTATTAATAAACAATATTGTAAATATACGGTAACTACACTAAAATAAATAAATGATATGGAGCTTGGCACCGACTTTCTCCTTCCATTGTTTGAAAATGAATTTATTTACTCAAAACTTGTAATGTATGTGAAACGAAATAATATACACTAGCCACTAGCAAACCCGATATATTTTCGACATTTTATTAGGGGTTGCACATTATTATGGTTATGGCATTGCTATTAAATTCCTCATTTATAAATTTAGACCAATAAAAAGGGTAAATATTGACTATTGAGTCTAAAATGATAGAGATATATCATTCCTGTACAAATATTTCCCATATTGGTTAAAGGAAAAAGAACAAATTTAGCGTACAGCTCGAACGGGTAGTAAGAGGTGGTGCTAAATAATAAATAAATAACATACATTTTTGAGTTACTTACTTATTTACATACTCTCTGGTATTAGAGAACTATTGCGTTAAAACTTAAGTAGTATCTCTGTACAACTAGAGATCACAAAATTGTATTAATATATTTGCCAATATCTCAGAAACTATTTATTTTATAAGGATATATTTCACATAAAAGTATTTCATTTTTTAATAGAACAACAATTTTACAATGATAAGTTATTTTGTATCTTAAATAGTTGTGGAGATAAGGAGATTTCCACTTATGTAAAGCACCCTAAAAGTCATTTTCATGGGAAAATGAAAATAGCCAGTTTATTTATAATCTTAATCAACAACTAGATGCGAATTTTAATCAACATCGTTAGAGCCGATTTTGAGAAAAATAATTTTTTCTCTTTTCAAACCTTGTTAAAAAAACTCTTAATTTTAGGATGAAATAGACACACAGACGGCATCGGAAAAAAAAATCCTTTTTAGGGTTCAGGGGGGGGGGAAGGGGGGGGGGTCATGAAACTTTGACAATCAACCAACATCTTGAGTTAGATTTTTTATGGTCGCAATACTTTACCTTTAGTGTAAAAAAAGTTATATATATGCGTATAGATTGAAAACCATTGGATTTATAAAAACATATTTCAAATAAAAGATTGTTATTATAAATAGACCTACATATTTGCAAGGATACATAATTTCATATCTCAAAGAGTTACAGAGATATGATGAAAAATTAAAATTCACGCATCAGAACGGAACCCTTATTTTGACGAAAAATTGAGTGTAGACATTATGTTTGTAATATTTATCAACGCTTAGAAATGAACTTTAATGAAAAATGTTAGACCCAATTTTGATAAAATTGATTTTTTCTCTATTCACTCCTCAGAAAACTACCCTTAATTTTAGGGTTAGATATCTTAATCCAAAAACCCCTCGGGGCAATCCTATGAAAACCCTAGATACCAAGTCTTAGCCCAATCGGTAAAATGGTTTAGGCTCTACTCCGACGGACAGACAGATGGATAGACAGACAGACGGACAAACAAACAAATAGAGAGACGGACAGACGGACAGACAAACAGACAGATGGAAATGCAAAAAACACTTTTTCGGATTCGGGGGATCATGAAACGTCGAAACTCATCAAAACTTCGAGCTCGATTTTTTTTTACAATCACAATACTTGCTATATATGTAAGATAGTGGCAAAGTAAAAAGGAAGGATAATAATAATATCACTTTACTAAATTAGCGAAGTTTGCATTACATTGCTCCTGGTCACGACACATGGTCATTCTTCACTCATTGTTTAAGGTGGGGGATGCAGGGAATGCTAGAAAAGCGAAGTTTTTTTGGTAGTTTTTAAACAAAAAAATTGGTTGGTCAAAATCAATCTAATATTTCTTTTATAAAAACATAGAGGTTAATATTCTTCATATGGTGATGTTAACCAATTCTAAATATTGGTCATAGCATAGATGACAAACTTTTTAAATAAAGAGAAAAAGTTTTCATGAAATTCAAGGACACCTTGACAGATATTCAACATCCGTTGAAACCACCCTGTGAAGAAAATTAAACTCTATGTCTGTATGGAAGCAATATTTGATTTATTTTGACCAAATAAATGACTTACTATAAAAACTGCAAAAACACTGACCTATTCTAGCGTTCCTGGTATTCCCACCTTGAGGCTGTGAATATGAATCAATTTTGCACCGCCTTGCATCAACATATTTGCTATTCCCTTAACCACAGACACGATCTGAATATTTTTGTGTTTTGGAAGGCCAAGTATAATTCCCTCCCAGTCCTCCATCAATTTATAATTTTGGATCTCGTTAAGCAATATTAAAGTTCTCTTTTGTGCCCAAATATGTTGTTTGCATCTTAATAGTTTTTCAATCAAACACATAACACAAGAAAAGGTACTGGGATCAAGTAAAACATAGCACTCCCATCTATATTTAAATGAGATGACTGTTTTTTAACATCATCAGCAGCATTAACGGTTTCCAGACCGTTTCCAGATCAATTTATTTAAATGCCTCTATCTTCCTCTTTCCTTCAACTATTCTTCCTCCTTTAATCGCTTATTATACTCTCTTTTTACTTGCACACTTTCGGTTATCTGCTCTTCCCATCTGTTTCTTGGCCTCCCTTGGGGTCTTTTTCCTTCATACCTCATTTTCATAATTTTATTTGGCATCCTCTCCTCCTCCATACTCATTACATGCCCATACTACCTCAGTATTGCTTCCTCTACTATCACAAATACGCTTGAACCCCCACTCTTTCCTGGATAATACCTAATCTTGTTTCTCCTTGTGACAACTAACATACTCCTCACAAACTTCATTCTCATGGCCTCCATTTTCTTAGTCTTTCTTACATTCAATGTCCATGTTTCTACTGCATATGTGACAATGAGTACAAAGTACGCTCTTTACTACATTTCCTTACACTACAAGGGCACCTCTCTTTTCCATAGCAGGTATCTTACACACCTATAGATCAAATATCCCTACTATCCTATTATCATTAAATCATATCTACTTCCACCTTTGACCTCAATCATGCTTCCAAGCCATTTTACACTCTGTTCTATTCTCAGCTCTACTCCACCCAACTTTATAGCTTTACTAAGCCCTATCCCCTTCCTTGTCATTACCATCCCTTCACACTACACCATGATAAATTTCATTTCACACTCTTTCCCTTCCTTATTCCATTACTGTAGCTGTTCCTATACTTCCTCTTCCTTATTCTCCCATACCATCAAGTCATCAGACAACATCATGGCTTTAATTCTTTTCTCCCAGAAATTTCCTGTCACTTTATTCATGGCCATTTCCATTAACTTTATAAATAATAGTAGTGAGACAGCACTCTCCTGCTTCATTCAATTTTTTATTTGGAACCAATACGTCTTCCCACTCTTTATCTTAACACATCTCCCATTAACTTCACACATGCTTTTCATTCTCATTAGAACTCCTTTTTCAATTTCGACCTCCCCCATCGGTTTCCAAACTTTACTTCTACCCAGATTATCATATGCCTATTCCACATCCATAAATACAATTACCATTTATTTCCCATGTTCATACCTTCTTTCCATCAGTTGTCGTATGACAAAATTCAAGTCTATTGTAAATTTATGTTTCCTAAATGTGTGTTGTTCCTCTCTTTATCTACCTTTCCTTTTTTTCTTATTCTATTTTCCAGGGTTATCTCATATATTTTTGTACAGTGTCACAACAGCGCTATCCCCCAGTAAAATGAACACATCTTCCTGTCTCCTTTCTTAAAAATATATAACTCCCTTTTACCAAACTCCTGCTATTTTGTTCTCCTTCCAAATCACTCTCAGCACCCAGTATAATAATAATAACAATAAAAGTATTGTTCCAGGTACCTTAAAACAGGCTGGGATTGGTACGTTTTGTTCACGGGACCACGCCCCCTCGCTTTCTGATTGCCTATTGGCTTTATCACCTACCCTCCCCCTGAGCTTTCTTTCCACCTGACCACCACCACTCCTACTGAACTCATCCTCCCTCCCTGATCCCTTTCCAGTGTTCCAAACATGTTGGTTCTTGTTCCAAACATGTTGGTTCTTGTCCAAACATATTGGTTCTTGTCCAAACTTGTTAGTTTCTGTCCCAATGGGTTTTTATGTGTGCTTATTGGTTTTTTAAATTTGTTTTTTATGTGTCCCCATTGTTTTTCATGTGAATAAAAGGCTTGGGATTATTTTTGATTATTTCGGATATCATATCAGAAAAAATAACAAAGAATAATAAAATCATAGCAATATTAATTACGGAATCAAAGAAAAACTCTATTGATTCTTATTATAAATACTTTAATAATTTCATGTTTCAAGAATAAATTATCCATACATATTGAGTGGCGTGAAACAATACACAGAGACGGAGAACTTAATAACTATTAATTTTGAAATCATATAACTTGGCCTAATTATGTGTTTTATTTGTTTGATAACTTATAAATTTGTTAGTGCAATTTTTTTTTGTATCTATGGTAACATAAGGCGTGCCACTCATAATGCATTCACATGCCACTAGTGGCACGCATGCTGTGGGTTGGCCACCTCTGGGGTAGACGAAGGGTACACAGTAACTACCCTAAAGCAAAAAATAATTTAAGTATTCCTCTATGTTTCAGGTAAGGCTAAGTGGAATAACATCCAGGACAGGAAGGTGAAGTAATTTAAGAAGATTAAAGATGGAAAAGAACTGGAACTGAGGCAAAATCAACAAAGAAATACATATACAGTGATCAACTGGGCTTCCTGCAGAAAACCACTAAGAATAAGACCACTTCTAGTTTAGATAATAAGGGAGAAGGTACTTCTGGAAAGGAATCAGAAATTGAAATAACTAATAAGATTGATGATCAAACATTCCGGCGCCCACCCTACCCCAACACTTCTCAGAAATGTATAAAACAAAAACCTGGGAGTTCAGATACTGAAAAGTCAATTTTATAGAAATTACAAGAGCTAAAAGATCGTCACCTTAACTTATTTAAAGGTATTCTTCTCAGTCTTCAAAAACTTGATGACAATGAGACGATAAAGTTCCAAGTTGAAGTCTTGAACGTTATTCAAAATACTCATCGGTTTCGATCAACTCCTTTAAGTGTCTCATGGTCTGGACATCACCAATCAAACATGCAACCATCACCAAATTACTACGGATCTCAACAAATGGAACAGTGTCCACCACCATGGAATTTTCCACCACCACCACCACAACCACCACTACCACCACCCCCACCACCACCACCACCACCACCACAACCACCACTACCACTTTCATCAGCTTATGGGGAAACTTTGTGTCCTTCAACTCAACCCGGATTGAAATACCTATGAGAACTGGACATAAAAGAGGATTCGGACAGCTGGAAGGTTCTAAGCCAAAAAAAATGGCTTAAGACCAACACGTCGTTTCACTTCTGTCAGCAGGATCAAGTATTCCTCCACTTTTAAATGAATAAATTGTTTCTTTTTGTAATGATGACACTTTTTAGGATTTTTCTCAAATTTAGTGAAATGATCACAGTTTTCAGAAATCAGAGTTGATAGGACATTTATTAAGATCTTTTAATTAATTTTATTTGTACTAAATTCATTAGAGTGTAAAGAGTTTAAAATAAATACATACTGACCTCTTTTATATTAAAAAAAAGTACAGATCATTATGTGAAAAGGAAAAAAATGGGTTGAGAAAGATTTTTGTAAAGGCTATATTATTTCATATAAAAATTTCACGTATCGTAAGTACTCTTCTGGGAACTCTTACCTTAAATATACAGCAAGCCTTTCGGTTGGTGAAATGGAATCTATCATCTTGTTATTTTGCTTGAGGAATAAAGGACTCATTCGATTCAGAAGCTCATCAAAACATTGCGATTGTCACTCTAAAGTAGTTAAACAATTTTCTCTCATCCTTTCTTAAATATTAATACAAAGTCACAAAAGCCCCAGCAAATGGTCTTTGTTGGTTTAAAGGATTGACCCACTTTATTGAACGATTTATTAATTTTTATTTACAAATAGTAAAGATAAAACAATCTATCGTGACTGTCCATGGTGGCAACTCAAGAGCGCCTAACATGCCCTTTGTTCTATGGCTCGTCCTTTGATATACACTGCGTTATGCCAGACACGGCATCCGGTGAAAAGTAAGATTGTCTGAAAGAGGCCTAAGAGATCTACTCACCACTAATTGGTTGCTTTTTCTGCTCACATATTTCATAGAATCAGGTTCAATTTTAACGTTGTATGGCTAATCGTTTCAGGTGGCTACGTAAGTAGAACAAATCACAGTAAATAAATAAATTATCATAGATGTACCGTGAGCGAATTGAAATGAAAGCAGACATGTAAATAAAAGAAATAGTCGACATTCTTTAAACGTGTATATTCTCCATCATCATTATTATAACTAAGAAAACAATAA
>CABFWB010002972.1:79967-91600 GCA_902151455.1 Timema bartmani | reverse complement strand
ACAAATCCAGTGGGGAGCCAGGTTACCTGAGCGGCTCAACGGTCAAGGAGAACAAATCCAGTGGGGAGCCAGGTTACCTGAGCGGCTCAACGGCGCTCAAGGAGGAAGGATCCTGGGAGCCACAATGGTCCTTTTTTCTGTCCACATTAGGAGATAGGTGCGGTACGCAATCTCTCATGTCAGGTATTACTCCTCATAAAGATATAAATCCTCGGCGCTAATAATAATTTGCATCATGTAGGACTAGAGGTTACATACAAATATTGTCAAATTTAATAATTATATTGAAAAGATAGAATTAAAGATAGTGAACTAATAATAAAGGATATCTGACTATACAAAATAGTTTCCAAGTGCAAAATAATAATAAACCTGTATATTTTATTAGAGAGTTTAGGACTAATAATAAATATATTTAGGATTAAATATAATATTGGGGGTAATTAATCAAATTGTTTGTGTAAAACTACCCTAATTTCTAAAAGTAAAGTATCATGTTCGTGTAGCAACAATCTTCCAAATGACTTGTGGCATCTCGAGGGGAATTTAGCCATTTTTTAAAAAAGGTTTTTGTTGAGTATTTTTCGGGAATGCATTTTTATGCGAGAGTTAGTTTTAGTGTCCTGGAGGTCAAACTAGGGACAGGCAGGTAATTTAGGGGGAACTTTTGATAGGAGTTGAGTTGAGACAGGGGATTTCTGCCATACAGTGGCGTGTTGTGATGTCAAGACTTGGAACCTTAGATGTTCGGCAAGAGAGTGGTTTTTTCGCAGAGGTCTGACTACCTTGTGAGTTTTAGGGGGCAAGCAATGGGACCTGGACCACCGGTGGCTCCCAGATATTTGAACAAGGTTTGGACCGTTAGGAAGATCACCTCGTGTGTATGAAGGCCTGAGCAAAGGGATTGTATGACGAAGTATTTTGAGGATACGTTCCAGTTTTTGGGAGATAGCCTTCATCGAGATTGTTTTTACTGTGCTCTCTGGGAGTTTATAAAATAAGTCCTTATTATGCCACAAGTTGAATACGACTTTTTTCTGAATTGATTTTGTTGGAGGAGTGATTACAATAATAATAATTAATATTTCCAAGTGTGAATTTGCATTCAACTACTAAAGTTTTGTTTTAGGTTGTGTACAACAGGGTTCTGTGTGGAGGAAATTTGGAGTCTGTGTGCCGTGGAGAGGTTCGGCCTTGAGCTTTTTCCTTTTGCTTTAATTTGGGGCTATGTGTCCTCCCGAATAAATCTACGGTTAGGTGATTTTAGATCCCTAGTTATTACCCATTTATTATTATGTTGTTAAACAGTGTACTTGTCCAAAACGAGCCGACATTGTTTTGGACATCTGGTGGATAGGTAGTTGTTGCTCGTACAGGAACTTTTAGTTGGCCGCTAGGTTCATAAAGTAGGATTGAGGGCAGAGGATGCGATTGGCTCAAATAGCGAGTTTGGACATAAGGCTTTCAAGAGAGTTGAGGCATCTAGTTGGAGTGCTCAAATAGCGTGTTTGACCTTAAGCTCTTAATTTCTGGAGTCGTCGGATTCATAAGTTTTTCCTCTTAGCTAGGAGTGTAAGCCTTTAGTAACATGCTTATAAAGACTGTAAAGTCCGGGTTTTTTTTTCACACTTTGTTATTTTGAAGGAAAATTTAGATAGGTTGCTTTCAATAAGAGTGAAATTTTGGGTTGGTTTCAATACGAGTGAAATTTTGGGAAACTTTTCTCATTTCTTAAAGCGAAGGGGCTGTAAAATGGTCAGGGTCTTAGGCTCTTAAAATCTTGACCATTTCATTTACATACAATATTTGTTTGCCTTTATTTATATTTAATATTATTGAAACACATAAATTCATTATTAATGTAATAGGTTTGCAAGTGACCAGTATTTTTAATATTCAAAGACTTTAATAAACAGTTTATATATCATTTTAGAAAATCCCCACTCCCCCTTAAGTTTATTAGAAAGTATGTTAAAATTATCAAGATACTAAAGAATGATATATTATTTTATCCAATCAGCTAGGCCTATTGTAATATTAATAGCCTTCAGCATCTGCAATGTATTAATCTTTCTCAGTCCTAATTTAATCTGTATATTACTAAGTTATTCAGTTAAAACGTTAAATTATAAGAAAGTGTGGGGTTTTATGTTAATTATAAGTGGCCCAAGCTATAATCAAAGTTGTAAGCAACATAATATGTTATAAATCTCAACTCTTTAACTTTTTTTACTAGGCCTTTTAAACTTTTAAATCTATTATCTTTCATTCTTATAAAGTCATTGTTTGGATTTAAGCCTTCGTCTAAATTGTTTACTTTTACTGTTCACTTTTAAGGATCGTGTTTTGTTTTATTTATATCCAGAAACTGTGAGATGCGCGCGTGCTTCCTGTAGAGTTTTAGGCAGCAAGTATTACAATCCCTGTCAAATTTGTCTAGCCTAAGAAGCTAGTTTCGAATCAAATGTAGCTAAGATATCTTTTTAGCACCGCGCTTTATGCTACTACCTATAAAACTACTCATACTACTTATAGTACTTATAAAAACACACATACACACACACACACACGCACATAATTAATCACGCCGGTCCCTTACAGGGTAGGCAAGAAACTGTGCTTGTAGCTCAAAAAACAACTCCGTTACTTAATCCATCCTCATTATCTTTCTCTACACTTCCCTGTCCTTGAATACTTCCTTCAACATTCATACACCGAGTCATACAGGATCTTTTATTATTAAAACTATTGATGTTTCTCTTTTCCACACATTCGTATACAACATTAAGCCACATTCATTTTCGCGATGTCCACGACATATATTTAAAAAAATTTACTATGTGTAGAAAATTAATTTAAACGAATCTATTGAAACGATATTTTATACATTTAGTCCAACATGGCTTTTTTTGTTATAAAAAAATGTAAAAATATTTATCCCAGTTCACGTTCCATGCCATCCCAACATAAACGTTTGTTTATGCTTTTTACGTAGGTTGACTAAACGTAAAATAATTTAGAAATAGTATTTTCTCTTTTTATCATAAGTTATTTGCACAAAAATATTTGACATTAAAAAAAATTGGTATTTTCATAGTTTTCTGATGTTGGTTTTGGCTTCTTGAAATACGGTACCTGATAGTTTTGATGCTATGGGAATCAGTGAATCGTTTCCGTGCTATCTTTAGTTTAATCTGGTCCCGAGATTTACACGGATCCACAGCTTCACGTCAATTCATTGCCATCTCATCTCTTTGTTGAATGTGTGACTTGTACAAATGATCGACATGTTGAATGTGTGACTGGTACAAATGATCGACATGTTGAATGTGTGACTGGTACAAATGATCGACATGTTGAATGTGTGACTGGTACAAATGATCATTCATCCGCTGTCTTTTTGTCAAACTTGGGTTGATAAGCAAACTCTTCGCAACTAGGATACCGTCCTTACAAACTTAACACAGGTATTCCTCCGCTAGAGGGACCACGTGGTTTAGGTTTAACGTGGGAATGTAGGGGACGCGAGAAAAGGCCAGTGTTCTTGCAGTTTTTATGGCAAAACATTTTTTAGACCATAATAAATCAAATATTGCTCCAGTATAAACATATAATTGAATTTTACTCACGTGATTACCTCAAAATTTCTTGAATATCTATCGAGAATGTTCTGAAATTTAATGACAATTTTTTTCTCTTCATTCAAAAAGTTTGTTAGGTAATGCTCATGACAGATATCCAACAACTGTTGAGGTCACCAAGCGAAGAAAGTTAAATTCTCTGTTTGTACTGGAGCAA
This sequence comes from Timema bartmani, assembly GCA_902151455.1. Lineage (NCBI taxonomy): Eukaryota > Metazoa > Arthropoda > Insecta > Phasmatodea > Timematidae > Timema > Timema bartmani. Next base: position 87,802 of record CABFWB010002972.1, on the reverse strand, counting down.
TATTTTATTTATTTTGGCCCAAAAAAAAAAGTTTTGCTACGAAAACTGCAAAATAACCGGCCTTTTCTTGCGTCCCCTTCTATTTCACCTTAACGCGCTACTCTCACAGTGGACTAGACTACACATGATAGGGAGATCGAGGTTCGAATCTCGGTTGTGTGTATTGAGGCTTATTTCGAAAATGATTTTCTACTCTACTTCCACGCAAATGGGGGTACACTTTCTTAAAATATAACCTTCCCGATCACTATAAACCATTAGTATAATTAATACATAAGCGTATAACCCGAACGGGTAGTAAGAGGGTGTCACAAAAAATTATATTATTATTTAGCACCGCGTCTTACTACCCGTTCGGGTTATACGCTTAAGTACTAATTACTCTAATGGGTTAGGAATTGNTTAGCACCGCGTCTTACTACCCGTTCGGGTTATACGCTTAAGTACTAATTACTCTAATGGGTTAGGAATTGGGAAGGTAGAATATAGAGGAAGTGAACCCGCATTTGCGTGGAGGAAGAGTGGAAAACCATTTAGGAAAAACCACCCCCAGTTAACCCGACCGAGATTCGAACCTCAATCTCCCCATCCTCGGCAGTCGAGCTCAACACGACTAGCGCATTAGCCAACTACGCCACCGAGGTGGGTAATTTTTTTTATAAATATACCTTAACCATAATTATCTATGGCCTGTGTGCCTGAAAACCTTATTGTGATCAAATTTAATATAAAACTTGTTATTATGACGTAATAATTGATTTACTATAAATATTGAGTGAAAATATCTTACAAAATAAATCACATTTTACTATCAATAAATCTTTTTAAAATACAGAAACATAGTTCTGTTTTTTTCTGTTACTCCTGGGTATTATTTATAATCAGACGAATACAATCATCAACCTGCTTTCTATCCATTTGAGTAGGAACATATTAAATAGAAATAGTATTTGGATAAACGTAATGGAGCTATTTATCGTCACTGTAGGGCGCTCTTAGTTTTAAAAAAATATCCTGAACTTTGTGGCTCTTTGCTCGTGTAGCTTAACTTGTTTTGATTTCGATTGTCAAGTCGACATTTCAATAGTGTATCTCATCACGTGACATCTTAACCAGTAGTTCACTCTTCTCCCACAACTTCTTGGCCAGCGCCACGTTTTGAGCTCTAAGAGACGTCTTGGTTTCCTGAGGAGAGAATAATATTGTTTTTTTTAGCACCGCGTCTTACTGTCCGTTCGGGTTATATACTCATGTACTAATTACGATAATGTTCTTAGTATTTAAGAGGGTTATATTTATAGAAAGTGTACCCGTAGTTGCGCAGAGGGAGTGTGGAAAATAATTCTTGAGAAACCACCCTTAGTAGACCCGACCAAGATTCGAACCTTGATCTACCCTCCATCGGTAGTCTAATCTAATGCGAGAGTAGCGCGTTAGACCACGCGGCCACCGAAGCAGTCAAAGAAAATTCGAAACGAGAATAAAATCCCCATCTACATACTCGAATATCCTTGAGTCTCGTAAGAAGAGCTTAACTCCTCAATAACAGATTGTTTTGATCGATGGACTGTAGCACCTCGTAGAGATTTGATCAACTTCAACCTTCTTAAGGAAAGTCGTCACAGAGAGCTACGAAGAACTAATCACAGGTAGTCAAATAAATTAACAATACGCGAATCGAAATTAACGCTTAGAAAGGAAACAATCGTAATTTTCTAACATATTTTATTTTAATAATTTATCTACCTTTTGTACCAATTCATAGAAAATTTAAGTATATTTTGGCTATCGTTATTTTGACTAAAAATACCAAACAAAAATTAAACATAGTGAAAATATTGACCGTTTGTAGACTTGCTAAAATTGCTTATCTAGACTAATTTGATTGGTATAAGTATCTAAGCTATTATACTGTGCCATTGAGTTGTAAGATATCACGTGGCTAAGGATAAAAAGTGAGCACACCATTAAAAGTCATGTGGGCTTAAGGAATAAAAAGTTAGGTTGATTATAGAGTAAATAGATAAGGCTTATCATGTTTATATGTGTCAGAATAGTTACGTACGTATATGATTGTACTGTACCTTGCAGTCAACGAAATATTTCCCCGATATGCCTTCCACTTCCTCCGACGCAGCCAGATATATGGTAGTCTGAGCGCCCTCCTCTGGGGTCTAGGGAGCAAACAACAAAACTACGTTAGTACACTGGATATCTTTGCTGAGGGAACTTCATGTTTAATGGAGAAAATCTTTATCTTCGCTCCCTCTCAGTTAACTATTGCCAAATCTCCTCGTTCTCAGTTATGTCTGAAGCTGGTGTTCTGGTGTAAGAAGAAGCTACTGGCAACCTCGACTAACCAGCGTTGCCAAACTTGTCTTGTATTTGAGGGGAGATTGACCACATGAACACGAGAGAATGACAACGCTGTTTCCCAATAGTAACTATGCAGTTCCCTCAGAGATGATAGCCAGTGTATGACTCCATATCTGTGGGGTTCGGAGGTAGGAAGTACCAGTACAGTCATTCATACATTCATACATAGTTTCCCAACCAGTGGTCCGTGGACTGGCATCGTTCTTGCTGGTTCACAAAGAAACTTTCAGTTGAAGTTATAATTGCATTTTAAGGACACAAAGAATACATTTTATTTAAAAATAATTCAGATTTTATCTATAGCACCACGTCTTACTATCCATTCGGGAAATACTAGTATTCAGTAGCTACGCGAATGCTACAGGGAGGAGTAAAGTTAAATTTAGAGGTAATGTACCCGCACTTGCGTGAAGGGAGAATGGGAAGCCATGATGGGGGGAAAAACCACTTTCGGTACACCCGACCGAGATTTGAACCTCGGATCTCCTCATCATCGGCAGTCTAGTCTATTGCGAGAGTAGCGCATCAGATCTTGCGGCCACCGAAGAGGGTAATAACTAATATTAAAGTTTACTTTGGTTCATTGATGGGTCAAACAAGTCTATAATCCCCCTCCCACCCTTTTAGAGATTCAACAGAAACTAGTCCTGCTATATAAATATCTGAGATTGTCCACTAATTCCTATCTGGCTAGTCCTTCAAATGGGACAGGTAGTGTTACTGGTCCGACTAGAAAAGATTGAGAACTACTGCCTTGAATAATATTTACATCCATTACTGTTTCCAGCCTGTGTCCTGGGTCCATATTATATTTTCTACTACCGGCCGACTTGGCCTTTCGTAGCTTCATATGTCTTATAATACAACTTAAGACTAGGTCAGGCACAACATACAGTCCCCGGCCGTTAATTTATCAATGTGAAAGGGTGAACAAATATTTTCACCAATGATAAATTTTTCGACCATGCCAGGAATCGAACCTGGGACCCCTAACTCAGTAGGCAGACACGCTACTGTGTTGGATTGCCTGCCTTAAAATGTAGTGTATGGTAAAATAGTTGTGTGACGGTTCATAAATGAACAAGTCCATACCGTGTGATCCGGGACATTCAGGGAACGGAAATAACCGGCCTCGGCCGACACAACACTTTGGATGATGACTATGGGGTTTCCACTTTCATAGTGAACCCCCCAAACACACATTTATTTGAGGTATTTAACCTGCACTTTCTGAACCGATTGATTATAAGTACACACGAGAATTTCTATGTGTGAGAGCGAAAATACTTGTAAATTTTGCCTGGAAAGGTATTTTAACATATCTTCCAGGGTTATTTTACATGCCACAATTGACATGGTGTGCTATGGATTTTTATTGCTCAGGAAGAATGAAACCTAGGTCGGGAGAATGGGAGGTAACTATCGGTTTTCTTCAAGAGGCAGCCATTGCCTCTTTGTCCAGTGGTAGCAGTGTAAAGTGTGAACTGTGTTCTTCTTTTCATCGTAAAAGCCATATTGTGTTCCTTCCCTTTTATTCCACCCGCCTTCCCTGTACCTTCTTCCAAACACACATCCTTCATAAATAAGTAATGTAAATTTGTACCTTGGCGTAAAACTTGATCACGATGTCGAGTAGTGTCTTCCTGAAGCCACGTAATCGCCTGAACACTTCCGTCGCCACAAAACCAGGGTGGGTGCTGTTAGCTGTGACACCTGTAAGGTTACAAGGGGAGTTGTCAATTTGTTCACGAGGGCTGACAACACTTGAGGTAACTGCAGGTCTTATGGAAAAAATTTGATCGTCATTCAACTGTTGCCAAATCTCCACGCTATCAGCTAGGTCTGAAGGTGTTAAGAAGGAGCTACTGGCAACCTCGACTAACCAGCGTTGTGAAACTTGTCTTATATTTTAGAGGAGATTGACCGCACGAAAACGAGAGAATGACAACGCTGTGTCCCAATAGTAACCATGCAGTTAGTTCCCTCAGAGATGATAGCCAGTGTAGTTAATGTTATATGGAGAGGATTCGCACAACATTTTCAAAAAAGTCTTGACCTGATATAAATATACTTAGGGCCGGTCTTACGATTACTGGATAAATATTAATCTGGTAGATAAATTTTTCTATCTGGTGGATAAGTTAAAAGTGCGTCTTATGACTGCAATATAGAATTTATCTGCCAGATAAAATGTATTTATCTATCACATTTTTATCGGGAGGTTTAAGTACCTGATAACTTTTATCTGAAAGTTAATAGTTGTTGCCATAGTGACGCGTTGTTTTTAATGAGGTTTCACCTATCAGAATCTGCTTTTAGGTTAAAATCTTGGTTCACGTATTTAGTAGGCACAAGCCCAGGCTCTAACTATGTAAAGTTAGAACATTTAATTCACACTTTTACAAAAATTGACAAGCTATTTGTATGAGAATTAAGCTTAAAGAACAGTTTTCAAGGAGCTACATCAACATCCATCAACCCTACCCACAACTTTAACAGAATTGTTGAGGTCACTTTTCTTTTTAAAATAGTTATCAATGACTTAATTTAAGGGGTATGGGTTGGAGAGGTAATTTAGGGTAAAAGTAACTGCAAAAGTATGTAAATATACTGCGCGTCTGAGCTACATCCCTCGTAGCCAAGTATATAGTAATATTAGCCCGTACTAATGTACCGTTGTACAGGGGACGTCCGAATGTACTGATAGTACATCCTTTCCTGGGAGGATCCTTACATGTCACTAAGATATGAGGTGATGGCATAGTGAGAATGGGCGTGTGGGACCACTGATGTTCGAATCTCGGCCTGGTGAACTGAGTTTTTTTTTCACCAAATGTTGTCAATCTCATCCTTCACGCAAATGTTGGCATATTTCCTACACATTTTACCATCCTCATCTGTATCCAACACCACATCTTACTACCTGTTCGGGTTATATAATTATGTTCTAATTATGCTAATGGTTTTATTGATTGGTAAGGTTATTATTTAGAGAAAGTGTACCCGCATTTGCGTGTAGAGAGCTAGTGGATAACAATTTTGGAAATACCACCCCACGGCTAAACTGGACAGTATGTAGGACGCGTCGCACGTAAAAAAAACCCACCGGACTTACCAGATCCTCGCAGTTTTCTGGCCAACTCGTTGGCGACCAGGATGTTGGCAAGTTTACTGGTACTATACAGATTCTCGTCATCGAACCAATCGTCCGCGTCCAGACTGGTGACGTCCAACTTGGACCTAGTGTGGAGGAGGGAAGTCACCATGATGATACGACTTGGTGCAGACCTCTTCAACAGTCCTAGTGAACAAGGGGCGCTTGTTAATCACCGGCTGTCTATACATTGCGTATTAACAAGTCCTGAGGGTTCGGCCGACTGGCGAGCGAGCGCGTAGTTAGCAGAATGATACTAGTTCATTAGAGAAAATGTCTCTGTCAAAGACACTTGGTACATCCTTACTCCTCGAACATTCTTACAACAACAAATATTGTGTATTTATAAAAAAGAAAAAAGAAGGAATTTATCCAATTATAATATTGAAGTAACTTAACACATTGGGTTTACATATTATATACATTATGTTATTTATGGTCTTATCAATTAAGTTAGGCCATTAGTAGCAAGTATATTAAACCTATCAATAATAGAAAAAAGTCACATATCATGTCAAAATGAGAAGTTTTCCTAGCACTCAATGAACCAACATACAATAATATTGCCTAGCGCCTGTAAACTAGACTGTACCGGCTCGCTCGCTCCAGTCTGGCCGTAGGGGCGTATTAAAGTTGAGCCACGAGGTCCTTGGTAATTGTAAACAAGGCGTATTGATGTACTAACTCGACCACGAGCTCCTTGGTAATTGTAAACAAGGCGTATTGATGTACTAACTTGACCACGAGGTCCTTGGTAACTGTAAACAAAGCGTATTGATGTACTAACTCGACCACGAGGTCCTTGGTAACTGTAAACAAGGCGTACTGATGTACTAACTCAGACCACGGCTGTTGTGGCGCTACAATTAGGAGGGATGTATATGTTTTCTCAAGCTTAGTGAAAAAAAAGCAAATGATGTGTAGTAAGACACAACAAGATTATAAGCTAATCCAACCTAACCTAACCTAACCTAATATAAGGCAAAAGATCGGTAAGGCCAAATTCAAATCTACCCGTAGATCTAGTATCTGTTATAATCCTCCTGGTCAGGGAACGTGGCCCCACTAAGCTATGAAATTTTGGGACAAGGGCTCCCGTGGCCCAACTGTTATGACCCGGTACGTAGTAATCCGTAGAGGTGCGATCAACTTTAACTTTCTTCAGGAATATCGTTACTGACGGTTGCGGTGAGCCAAATACAGGAAGATAAAAAAAAAATGAATCTATGTCCGAATCAAAATTAAATTGTCACCATTTTCTAAACGTGTTCTATTTTCATTCATATATCTTTAATATCAATTCATAGAAAACTTTAACATATTAAGGTTTTCTTTATTTAAATTTCGTTAATTTCATTAATGTCGTTATTTAAATACACTGCATATCATCGCTGAGCGGACTGAGTCTCCATCCGTAAAATGTGAACAGCAAGAAACTCCCAGTTAGCTGTCCTAGCGCGAGTTTTTTTCAATCTGGTTTCAAAAGCCAATGAAATTGGTGTACTCTGATGAAACTGGAAGATTCTAGAAGCTTTCTTGTTTGACTATAACCAAGGAAAAGTGCTCTTACGGCTTTACTTGGTCTATAACCCCCGCAGTAGGTGATCTTAACATCAGAGTTTCGTATTTTAACCCTGCCGCGTGTTGATAACCTTTTGTTCCGACTGTGTTAAATACTGTGGAGTAGTGTGGCCTTTTTATTTGAATAAACTTAACATAATTATAGACCTGTTAGTTTCATGACTAGCTGAATGCCCGCTCTCCGCACGGGATATTGTATGATAATGTCGCTGAATTTGAAGTAAACGACGCGTCATAGGTTTGTACGTGAACCGAATGATGGCGTCATCAGCTGAGCGCGGCTGGACAGGTCTCTACCCGGGCCGGGCCCTCTCACTCACACAGACACTACAAACACCACAACATTCAGCAAAATATAAACTACAGACTTCTACCGTCTCTTGGAGTTGCATATTAAAACGTAATTACATATTTTAATTAATTGTCTATATTCATTTTTTTCCCACCCCTTAGAAGCATATAGGAGGTTAAAAATAATTGCTATATTTTTTTGAAGGCATTATTAAAACAAACTTATCGGATTATTACCCTCTTGACGATTAAAAAGAGTTTGTTAAGTAATATTGTTGATCAGGGTAGACACGCCGATTTCACCCCTTTGATCACAAAACACCGGAATGAAAAATCTGTAGTTTTCCTAACTACAGTAGTCTCATGGCTTCTTTGGTGCTAACTGACAGCTAACAGCTGATTTCTGACAGTCAACAGTTAGGTATATACCTAA
>CABFWB010002972.1:65627-79286 GCA_902151455.1 Timema bartmani | reverse complement strand
GGGTCGGGTCGGGTCGGGTCGGTCGGTCAGGGCTTTCACTTTATATGTGTATATATATATATATATAAAGATATATATGCGAGAGACCCAGCGTTGCAAGGTTGGCAGAATCTATAACGTCCCCACTACATACCCCGCATACAAACAAAGAACTGACCTAACAGAAGATTGACCAGCAGGAACGGCCCGAAATGGTTGACCTGCATCTCTATCTGCAGACCATCCTGAGTGCGCTTCCTCGAGAGTCCAGCGGCTCCGGCATTGTTGACCAACACGTCCAGACGGCTCTCCGTGGTCAGGATCACGCGAGCGAAGTCCCGTACCGACTGCAAGGACGACAGGTCGATATGGTGGCCGATCACTTCCTTGTTGCCGGTCTTGGAGATTATTTCTCCTGGACAAGAGGAGGAAAAAGTTTGGTTTATGGGCGACAAAATTCAGGTTAAGACATTCCGATGGTTTTCCTTTTTAACACTGGAGAATCAGCTTGTTAATATGTGTCATATAACACACACACAAAATATATACAGAAATAAGAAAAATAATTCAGACACAGAATAGAGAAACTTGTAAAAATTAGCATATGAAAATTGCAAATTTAAATCAGAACTGATGAAAGCCGAACAAACACATTCCCTAAATTAGGCAACCCGCTCGTCACCTGTGCATCATTCCCCTCCTTCTCATTTATTATGAGTCAATAGACTAACTCCATTTTTATTTGACCTTCTCGTCATTTGGGGTGGTTTAATATAAGATCCTTAAGTTGGGTTCGAAATGAGAACAAACTCACACAAAAAATTAACAGGTTACGAATCATCCTAACGTTTCTTTCTAAAATCCAAAATATGTTTGTTTTTATACCATTGATGTAAAAATAAATTTCATAGGTAATCATGAAGGGTTTGAATCAAACAATTTATTAAATTAACCAATGTCGAACTAGCCAGTTCCTACTGTATTTTAGTTTGTGTAACACAAAATTCTTATGACCTGAATAAATACAATATTCACCCAGCAGAGACATGTAGTTTAATTTGTTGCACATAATAGTTTCGACACTTGTTGAATATTTATGGTGAACATCTTGGACTGCGATTGACCACCGATGCAGTTTTCATGAGATACATTAAATGAAGCGCCCCGGAACTAAGGGGTTCATCATCCCCGTGTCGAACATAACAGTCAAAAGAGACAGATACTATCAATATTGTGAATGAGCACCACTTACTGCAAGCCTGGTTGGTCTTGTCCATGTCCCTGCAAGCCAGTATGACCCGCGCACCCCTCCTGGCCAAGTCCAGCGCTGTCTCCTTGCCAATACCTGACAACACAACACTTTGTAAACCAGTCTCGTCTGGTAATCGGGACCGAGCAATAAAACCACAACACTCTCAAGGGAACCTCCCAATGCAACGCCCCCGCACGATAGCGTCCATCATTGCAGTCCCAACTCAGCTCGCGAGGTATTATGGGAGTAGAAGGGAAAAGAAAACACCTACGATATGACAGAAATGTGTGCAGTACATTCGTATTTGAGTGATTACTAGACATTTCCTGCGGTGACGATGGGGGACAAAGTTTCTTGTTAATAACTACAGTTTGTCCCTGTTATGACGAATGAAGATTTGTGTATAGTATTTATATGTGAAGACATTCTAAATTGGCCAAAGACGGCCTCTTCAACGCAGTTTTTATACAAATATAATTTAATATTTCAACAATGTTTCAGTATTAGGAACTTCAATTAACTCTTTATCTCCATTAATGTTTAATCAGAAATGATCCACGTGCAATAATGTTGGTGTAAATCTACCATTTCTAGCCGACTGTGTCACTGAGTTGATTGACATGTGATGCACACACTTAGTTCTAAATTATATCGGTACGCTGCGCGCCTCACAAAGCGGCAGCAACATTTTGGCGGAGTGAATAAAACGTGCAGAGGCGCGCAGAATGGAGCAATCTCTTGCTCTTGTGTGGGTGGATCACCAGCAGACATAAGGGAAGGTTTAATTGCGATAATCCATATTAACATATCCAGCCGGGGCTTGAACCCCAACCTCCACGTCATCAGCAGACCAGACTAGACGAGCCTGACGGCATGACCTGCTTGCTGTGTGGGTTTTAAATGCGTCGCTACCCGCGTCAATCGCTGGGTGGTCCATGACGTCACACTCGTAAAAGATTGGATTTCCGGTGACCAGGATATTTTTAATAGTTTCCCACTTTCTCTCCACGAGAATGTGGGCACATTTCCTCTAAATTCTTCTTTACTCACCCGCACCTCATTAGTTTAAATATGCAGATAGTCCTGTAAGAAGTGGTGCGCAAATCAAATTGTTGGTAAATAAACGATATAATTAATTTTAACCCCAATGCAATCTAAGGCAGAGCTGGACAAGGGAGCTAACAGCTGATGAAAAGGAAAAAGTGTAATTCTACTTTAAAAATAAAATTATCTTAACGCTATCGTAAAAAAAAAAAAAATGGGGAAAGGATTCGACCAAGCCTTGCGGCTTACTAAAATTGGACCAAAGTGAGATACGTAATATTTGAATGGCCCTGTATGGGATTCATAACTTGCACGGTGTTATCTAAATAATATATCATTCAAATATAAATATTCCTGGTGATATTATGTAAATTACTAGCCTTTATATTTTGTAATAGGAAATGATTGGCTATTTCCAGGTTTCACACATACAGAACACACCTGTGTTGGCTCCAGTGATTATGACCGTTTTTCCATCCATTCTTCTCCTACTTGTACACACTCCTTTACATAGCAGGAGGTAAAGTTTTAGGATTAGAAGAGCTACCACGATTAGAAGCAGGAACTTGCCAGTTAAACTGCACAGTAAGCAAATTACACCCATAGCTGCACTCTGAAATTTAAAAATACACGTTTCATTAAAATAATCTCTCTAATAAGAACACCCATATACTTCCCGACGTACTTGTGCAGCTGTGATCACGTAGTCTAAGTTGTCATCGCAATGTACTGAATTGTCGGTGAAATGGGAGTTCAATGTTTAGTTCTTTACCGGGTGAATTGAGAAGGATTTTTTTTCATCCTCGCTCCACACAAATGCGGATGCATTTCTTCTACCTACCGTCCACCACATTGGTGAGCGACCTTTTTAACCCCTGAACTGTAATGTAAGGACACGGATACCAGCAACATGTGGTTCCAGTAAGAGACAACGGCTCACACAGCCTGAACTGTAATGTAAGGACACGGATACCAGCAACATGTGGTTCCAGTAAGAGACAACGGCTCACACAGCCTGAACTGCAATGTAAAGGTACAGATACCAGCAACCTGTGGTTCCAGTAAGAGACAACGGCTCACACAGCCTGAACATCAACGGAAGTGCATAGCAGAATGTTCCTTGGGCACCTCGTTTCACGATGTGGGGACATCGCCTGGTCACCCCGTTCATCAGTCCTAACAGCTGTGGACTTTTTCTTGTGGGGCATGTTAGAGAGTCATGACTCACCCAAGAACAATTCAGGAGCTTAGAGAAAGAATTGTGATGGAAGGAAGTTGATAGACCTCAACAAGAGACATCGTGGAAAGTCGTGTCAAGTTTCGAGAAGTGCATACAACAATGTATTGCATCTAATAGTGACCATCTTAAGAACATTGTTAAAAAAAAAGATTCAAGGGTATTTAGAAAATGGTCAATCTTTTGTTGTCATTTTAAGTTCAGTTTTAAGCATTTAATAGTTACATTTAATAACACTATATATTAATTATTTTATCAACACTTTCTGCCCCACTCTGTATATGTAACAGTTGATTTATCTCCAACCTTTTGTTTGATGTTCTTACCCCCAAAAAAAAGATGATCCGTATAGAGGTAGAAATAACAGCTGTGCCAAGTTTAAGCTAAATCGGTTTATGAGTTCAAAAGTTATTGTGAGACACATAGGCCTACATTACAGACAGACAAATGCAGATCAATGAAGTTAAAACGGAGAGCTAACTTCATTCACTCTTTCAATAAATCAAATTATATGATGATGTTCTTATTTGATTTTTACACTCCGACAGTATTTTCTATACAGCGAGCCTCCTATACGAGGGTGCAAGCAAAAATTTCCCACGCCAACTTGGTTTTTTTCTTTTCATTCTGTCACATAAACATTCGCTAACCCCGCCCTCCCCCCAAATCGCGGGGGCCCTGTGCGGCTACACAGTTTGCACACCCCTAAGGGGGCCCTGCGTTAAGTAAACGCAAGTTAACTGCAATGTGAGCGCTTCTATTTAAATAAACGAAGATAACCTTTAAGTTATGTGAACGTTAAGCTAGTTCTATTTTGAATGCTAGGATTAATTGGCTCGTAGAACGTACAAATGGACATTTTGTAAGGTCGTCAAAAATTAAGAAACTACAAAAGATAATAAAGTAATATTTGAACTATTGTACACAATGTTAAACATCTAATAATGAAACCAATTCTTTTATGGGCAGTAATGCACTACTTTTTAAGAATAGCCAATTTACTCACTCATCTTTTGTAAATAAGAAAAAACATCTATTTAAATATATTGTTTTGTTTTTTATTAATTTGTATTTAGCTGCGTTTTTCCACATAATATTTGGTACATACATTTTCCACGGCTGGTACCTAGAATTCTCCTTATCATTTGGATTAATAACAAAATAATTTTACCAGCTTTCTGAATAAGATAATTAATTTTTTGTTGTAGGTTAGGTGTTATAAGATACTGCAAATATAAAAAATAGTAATTGTGAACGCACGGACTAAACGTCAAGCTCGTCTAAGCTAGGGCTGGGTCAGTCAGGGTTGGAATCCTTGCAGGGCGTTCTGAAGATAGTTATTTCAAAGCCTATGCGAATCCAAAATATTCCCTTTCAAATCATTGCTTACTAAATCGAATCTATTTACAAGTCGAAGATAGTGCTTTAATACATTTTCGGATACGAAATCTAAATATTATACAAGGAAAATGTTTTGAAGTGAGTCCGAATGGAATATTTTATAATGAATGGTTTTTTTACATCAACTCTAAATCAAATAATGAATTAAATGATATGTCTTTTGCTGAGTTCAATAAATAATTAAGCTCATACGAACCACCTCAAACAAATAAGATATTGTTACAAAATTCGCAAAGTTCTTTGGCCAAGTCAAATATTGTGACTTAACTATTAAAAATCAGAGATTGAGGTTCGAATTCCGGTCGGGCAATACTGAGGCTGGTTTTTACAAAATAGTTTTCTACTTTACCTCCACGCAAATACGGGTACACTTCTTATAAATTAAACCTTACCCATCCTTAACCCATTAGCATAGTTAGTACATTGGCGTATAATCCAAGCGGGTAGTAAGACACAATGAAAAAAAAATATGTTTTCTAAATCCCCCGTGATAAATTCTTTATCAAACTCTTGCAACACGACCATTACCTTATTGGCGTGCAAACCACTATTGATCAATAATTAAAAACAGTGATAATTTTCTCCTATTAGTGATTATGACACATATCTCGGATTTAATTTCAAGTGTTGGAAATGAAAGCGAATTATCAATAATGGTATTTCTTCTTCAAAACGTTTGAACAGTTACAACCTTATCGCAACACTACACTCAATGGGTTACTCGCCGACACTTGAATAATAATTATATTAACTGACAATACCAAGTTGTGTCGACCTATGACTAATGAACTTGCAAAGGAAGTGATATGGAAATAAGTGTTTTAAAATAGATAACACACCAGTGTGAGAGCTGTTCGTTTTGAAAACCCTTTTAACATATTATCTATACTAATTAAAAACACAGTATCGTTCTGTATATCTCTTGCCTAAGTTCTCTAGAACTGCTTAACTTATTGTGAGACAGTTTTTTTTTCATATTACTTAGATTTTCACCGGGAAAGACTTTAAAGCTATTGATCAAACGAATTAAATCAAATAAAATTGATGTTTTTCAAAGATTCTGTCTTAGAACGTGTGTGATCAATGATGAATTCTCCTATTGAAAATAGAATTCATTAATTTTCTGTACATCTTGGTCGCCAAATCCAAAGAGAAATTGATTACAGAATATATTTCAAAAGTAAATCCAAAGAGAAGTCATATTTTAGTTAAGTTGGTTGTTTTGGATAATTTTTGTACACATATATATGTTCAATTATAAACAGAAAACTACTGAGCAGATTTGAATACGGTATTTTTTACATTATGTTGAATTACTCTAGAAAGACGATATGCTATTTAAATACTATATATGTCCTCAAGGAGATTAGTAGTGCTGTTAAAGGCAACACAAGTATTATATGAACTATACACTGTAGAGTGGAAAAATTATGGACTGCCCCATTTGCATCTATTTTTATGAATTCAGGAAAAAAATCAGACAAGAAGATAAAGATTCGGTGAAATGTTAGGAGATTCGGGATTCAAACGTTGACTCACAACTATATACAAGTTTCATTAAACAAGTGGCACATGGCCTATACGGAATTTTGGATCGATCGTCTTCGTGTATTCGGCAAAAACTATCCAAAGAGCTTTCAAAGAGCTACTCTGACAGGTATGGCGAATATCCCAAATACCGTGGACGGCATCCTGACGGTGGAGGGTGCTCCGCCAAGATCTGTTCTTGAAAGTTGAAGATATATGGACGTTGGCTGGTCTCACAAACCTCATTCTAGTAAGGTTGTCTTTTCCCACATTAGGTGTGGAGCTGTTCAGTTTCCTAAAACTCATCAAGTATGTATGTAAGTCGATCAATAAAAGCAAACAAGTGAAGTTAGGTCGTTCTCTTAACACTGCGTCTTATTACCTGTTCGGGTTATAAGCCTAAGTTTAGTATTAACTTGACCAATGAGGTGGAACCATTTCAGTTGGGATTATTCAGGGTGCTAAGTAAGCATTTAGCTCTCCATCTCGAAAATTGACAATGTGTATATTTTACAACATCTAATATAACTGAAATAATTAACAATCCATACGAGCACCATTAACAATCTTCTGCAAACTGTGCGTTGAAGATCTCTTTGTGGAGACACTTACAATAGTGTCGTTTCATATAATGATTGAAAAATTAAGAAACTCCTGTGACGAACTCAAGGTGTTTCTGTAGAGGAACCCCCTTCAGCCTGGACCTTAACAGATCTAGTTAGCTGAGAGAAACAACATTTCACATAAATTCAACAGGGAAGGAGGAGTGGCTTTACGGTTTTATTAGTAGGCATCATAAACTACCTTTACACTACCCTGAAAAAAACATCAATGGGACGCGCAAAAGACTTGAACCATACAGCTGTTCAAAAGTGTTTTTTATTTGTTAGTCTCATTATGAGAATTACAAATTCTCACTTAGTGAGATTTACATCTCGACAGTGCTCAACAAACTCTCCAAAATGCTAGCGCTTCGTGGTAAAAAGCAACAAGAGGGCAGTTCAACTTAGCTGACAGAGGTGTACTTGTAACAGCTGATACCAGTATGAATGTTGCTGGAAACTTCAAGTCATCAATGTTTGTTTTCCCTAGAAAGAAGGAAAACCTTCTCCTGATGGTATAACGCTCCTCCTGGCTCATTTGTCAGAGTGGCTGGGTTGACAAGGAGGCCTTCATTGCTTGGTTCAAGTGGACACAATTCACGTGCTGACGCTTAGAGCTTACCAACCTGGCAGGGGAAAATAACGTAATCCTCTTGTGGTTACCTCCGCACACTACACATCAGCCGCAGCCACTCGATGTGACATTCATGACACCACTGAGTGAATTCTATGAAAAGGAGGTCTAAAAATGGCTGATAGGTCACCCTGAACACTGCTTGACTATTAGTCAAATGGGAACACTGATCAATGCAGCGTTTACAAGATCAGCTGTTTGTGCCTTCTGAGACCATTGATGGACCTTTTGATGACGTCGTGCCTGTGCAGAAGGAAACGTAGCAATTTGGAACCACCACAACCCCGGCACCGGCCATCAACGTCTTCCTGTGACACAACACCAACTGTGGAGACCCAGCCATCAACGTCCTCATGTGACACAACACCAACTGTGGAGACCCAGCCATCAACGTCTTCCTGTGACACAGCACCAACTGTGGAGCCCCAGCCATCAACGTCTTCCTGTGACACAACACCAACTGTGGAGACCAAGCCATCAACGTCCTCATGTGACACAACACCAACTGTGGAGACCCAGCCATCAACGTCTTCCTGTGACACAACACCAACTGTGGAGCCCCAGCCATCAACGTCTTCCTGTGACACAACACCAACTGTGGAGCCCCAGCCATCAACGTCTTCATGTGACACAACACCAACTGTGGAGACCAAGCCATCAACGTCTTCATGTGACACAACACCAACTGTGGAGACCCAGCCATCAACGTCTTCATGTGACACAACACCAACTGTGGAGAGCCAGCCACACTTTATCCTGTCATGTGTCTCATCTTTTTCTATTCCCTCCAAAATGTTAATGCCTCCTCCACAAAAAGGAAAAAGGATAAGGAAAAAAATATTAGAAAATGTAAAACGGCAATACTGACTTCACCACCATACAAATCAGAATTGGAAGCTGAAGAACAGGCAAGGGGGGAAAAAAAGATTAAACCAAAAATAAATACGTTTAAGACCCCTATGAAAACCTAAGCCTACGAGGAAAATTAAAGGTCAGAGAAAGCAAAGAAACTAAAACTTGAATAACCAGTGAAGTCATTATCTGATGAAGAACAGGATATCGACGAGGCTTGCATGTTTTGTAACGAACTGTACGTGCACTCGAAAGCTATAGACGGATGGGTGCAGTGTAGTGATTGTCATGGGTGGGCGCATGAAGAGGATGACAAGTTTGTGATTTTTGTGCCTGAATGAGTTCACCAATACTCTGTTTACTCATACGAGGACAATTATATATTTGTATCTCGTTTTTTTATCTATTTTTAATGTGTTTAACATGTAATATTTATTGAATACGTAATGATTATTTTTACTCAAATAAACAAGAATTTTATAAAATCACTCAATTTTACATGATTTCTTATTGGCGCTCCATTTTATCTAACCAATTGTTCAAAGCGGAGTATTTGTGCATTTTCTAAAAAAGAAAAAAACTCATTTTCCTTCATAGCCAAATATGTTTTTAAAAACAAAAACCCACTTAAGACTGGTAGTAGTGTGCAAAATTTGTCTAATCATTAAACTTTGTTTGGCAAGTCTAAACTGTTTTTAGGCTCCGTTTTGGACGGCCCATTGACAATCTAGATTAATTAAGAATCTTGATAATTGCAATTTGATTTTAATAGGAATCTCGTTATTCGAAAATTGGAAAAAAATGTTGTCACTATGATGGTAATAAATTAACATAATTGTATTTAAATTCTTAGCTCGTTTAATTAATGATATAAAGATAGCGTGTACAGTAATCCATATGGAAGTACTATCGGAAGCTTTTGGTAACATTTTAGATTAACTTTATTATTAATAAATCTAATAAGAGTTATTTCAAGAATGCTAAAATCTAATTACTTTCAACCAATGTTGGTGAAAGTTGGCTTCCTATAAAAATCAAAGTTTAGACCATCATTGCTTGTATCAATAATAATATTCAAAACATTCAAATACTTAATTATAAATAAACTTTGCACTAGTATATTTAATAAACTAAGTAGAAAAATACCGCCAATATAATAAAATTTAATGTATCAGGGAAAAATATTAAATTAGGATGTACTTCTTAAAAATATAGAAGGGTTCGAGCTAGGATGGGTTAAAAACATGCTTAAAAAAAACTATCTATAATAATAGCGTGCAAAAACCTCATTGACTAAAATCATTTTTATTTGGAAACATTTTACTTTCATCCATAATACAAACATGCACAAATAAAATAATGCATTTGATAGACCATAAATTTAACAATTATAACAAAAAACTCATGATTGCAAATCCAAATATGTTTTCAAATCACAAATCGGAGCTAAAAAAACCGAAGGTGTGTTTTAAATTTACAAAAAATATGTTTTATATGGAAAGCTTCATATGAGACATAAAAGTTGAATTTGCTATTATATAATTACATAATTATGTGAATGTTAACCAAGATAAGAATGGCTCTGTGAAAAGGGGCTTTGGCCATTTAGGGATTGGAAGGATTGAGACGAATCCTGCTGGTATCTCTTCAGCTGACGAGTGAGGTCCTTAATCCGCTGTTCCTTCAACTCAAGGATACTCTCCAGGTGTGACACCTCAGGACAAATAAAATACCAACTGAATCTTATTTTTATTATAATGTATGCAGTGACGAGGCGTGCTTGTATCCAGTGCTACCACTGCTAAAAGTTGAAAATGAGAATTATATACATATTATAGTAATAAGGGTATATAAGCACAACCAACATCATTGCTGAGAGAACTGCAGGTCTTACTGTAGATTCACACGTTCATCGAGAAACTAGCGCAGAACAGAAACGTGGTCACGTGACCAACTATAAGCCGATCACAAGATTTCCGCTTTATCGGCGTGAGCTGTTCTGCTAAAGTTCAACTTTGTCCTCTCTGCCTAAGATGTTCGGCACGGGAGGACCAATCAAATCTCAGAACCAACCATCTCAAATCAGTGCGCATGCTCTGTAGAGCTAGAAGCTAGCAGACAGCTTGGTTGGCCGTTGTGAGGAGATTTGAAATAACCCGTCAAAGTAAAGCTTGTATCGATGTATTGGATTGTGCCTCGACACAGCGTTATAATTTGAAAATATTCCATCGGGAGAATGATCTAAAATATATGTTTATCTACTAGAAAATAAAATATGTTGATAATCAGCTGTTTTAAGTTAGCTTTGCAATGCATCATCAATGCATGCATCAATGCATCATCTCTCAATTAACTGTTGTCAAATCTCCTCTCACTCAGTTATTGACTGAAAGTGGTGTTCTGGGGTAAGAAGGAGCTACTGGCAAACTCGATTAACCAGAGTTGTGTCCTAAATTTTAGGGGAGAGTGACCACCCAAAAAACGAGAGAATGACAACACTGTTTCCCAATAATAGCCATCGGGAGAGAATCCGGACCAATTCTTTAGGCGAGCACTTTACCCCCAACACCACACCGAGCTCAACTACCACCATCTTAAATCTATCGTTACGTACTTTCGAATTCAACATGTAAATGGCTTCTTCTTTCGCTTTAATCTCTTTTTCTTTCTTGGCGAGCGCCATCTTCTGTTCGCAACTCTTTATCTCACCTGCCAGACAGCGAAATAGTCACCGTTAGAGAGATACAGTTCTGATATCTTAATACTTGAGGCGTAGTCATTTTATTGATATGTTTGGGCAGAGGCCGTAGCCAGCCAATAATTTCAGGGGGGGGTTGGTGGGCACATCCCCCAATTGCCGGAAGCTAGAAAAAATTCTAAATGATATTGATAAAGAGTTCTAGAAGCTATCTGAAGTGTTTTATGGCAACATAACCCCTCATCTGCCGAAGGCTAGGAAAATTTCCAAATATTAAACACCTCTAGAAGCTCTCTGAAGTGCTTTTCATGGTAGCAAAGCCTTCTAAATTGTACTTGTATTTTAATTTTGATATTGTTTGAACCATAAATAAAGCCATATATGTTTTGTTTAATAAAATTTCAGGGGGGGGGGGTTGAACCCCCAAAACCTCCCCCTGGCTACGGCCTTGTGTTTGGCATTCAAGAATTAGTTGATGTGTTTGAATTGTGTAGTAGTTACTAACATCAGGTGTGAAACCTGGATAGGATTAGGTAGCTTTAAATTGTGTTGTACAGTACAATTTAGTTGCAATAAAAGTTATTAGATATACTTTCACGTTTCCATACGTCAAGTCATGCAATCTTCAGCTGCGAAAATTTTATTTAAATTTAAAAGTGACACCTGGACCAGGGAATCGAAACCGAGACCTTTGGCTTAACAAATGCTCTACCCACTGAGCTATCCAGGAATCTTCACATGCTCAAGGTCATTCTTCACTTTGGCCCCAAGCCGCCAATAGACTCACACATCCATCACAGACTCTGTCTTAAACCATGAGTGAAGATGAGCCTAAGCAAGGGACAGCTCCTGGGTAGCTGAGTGGTAAAATATTATGGAATTATGTCCACTTAAATCGATCAACAAACATAACCCACCACGTTTACAAATATTGGACACCCATGGCGGGAATATTAGAAACAATTAGGAAAAAACTTGCGGAGGATTATATTCTAATAGAAATTTGCTGTTTAGCAAGTTTAGTTAAAATCCAAGGTACATCTATCCCACCCTATTGTAGCATACAGGGAACATGATGGTATGTAGCCCTACCATCCAAGGTACATCCAAGCATCTCACCCTTCACGGGGTTATTGTTGTGCATGATATGTCTGTGCAGCTCGACAAGAAGTTGTTCCACAGCCCCAGGAACTGCTCCAGCCAGGTCTTCTATCATCTTCTGGTGAACTTGCAGTCGTAACTTAACCAAAACCTGCAACAATAGGCTTATTACACGAATACGAACTAAATGCCAAGCCCCTGAAGTCTGTTTTACCGCTAATGGTGAGCTCAGGGTTTAAGTCCAAGTCCTGTTTTACTCAAGGTTTGCCCCTCAACGTTTTCCCACTCTCCTACCGTGAAAATTCAGGTACGATCCCTTTTAAAGTTTTATTTTACTCATCCACACGTCAAGTGTAAATAAAGGCGGATGGTCTGACAGACTAGTGAAGCGTGATAAACATTAAAAAGTTTTCTTGCAAGTCTTAAATTCTTTCTTTTTACTTATGTGTTCAACAAAAGGATTTTTAATTACTTATTTTGATGCATTAAGAGTGAAAAGTGAGCATGCTGATTAAATGAGAATTAACTAACATTCGTTTGGATATACATTGTTGTTAAAGTATTGCAACATTAATAAATAGACTAGAGTCGAGATTATCCGGCCCGGTTCTCAGTGTTGATAATTGCGTTTTAAAATAAACAAACCGGTACATAAATATCCACTAGTAACCAACTAAAAAAATATATCGCAAACGCCTTACAAGTGAGTATGACGTAGATACCTTGGAGGGGAGGGGCGGTCCGAACAATGCTTACGTAATACAGAGAGAGACAGGAAAGAATGGGGGAGGGGGAATCGAGAGTAAATTAAAAAATATATAATATAATGCTATAAATGTTTAAATATTACCAGTTTAGTACAATAAATTTAGATTTAATGTACAACGATGTTTATTGGGAATTATTGTGAATTATTTCACTCCATTAATTTAAAAGTCTCGTTGATAACTATCAGCAATTTATATAATGCATTTAAAAAAAATCATCTTTATTCCTGTTAGAAGGAGGGAGAAAGAAAGGAAGGGTCCAAAATGGCCAAAAATATGATTTTATTACTGAGATCTTAGAAGAAAACATTGGTTTAATATTGCCAGCGCGACAGCAGCGCTGCTAAATACGCTCGTGGAAATAGTCTCAAACAGCTATGCGTGCGGTTGGAATATAGTACGGTTCTATTGGTCGGTGTAGGTAGCAGCACTGTTTTGATGTGGCTGGAAACAGAAGCTGTGTCAAGGGAGGTGTAGATAGCAGCACTGTTTTGATGTGGCTGGAAACAGAAGCTGTGTCAAGGGAGGTGTAGATAGCAGCACTGTTTTGATGTGGCTGGAAACA
>CABFWB010002972.1:53596-64889 GCA_902151455.1 Timema bartmani | reverse complement strand
CCGGGACCGAGGATTGAACCCCGGACCCTCAGCACAGAAGTCTGACACCTTACACCCTAGACCGCCAGGTCACCCTCCATTAAATTTAATCACAAAACTCTAAAAATGACCACATCCTGAGTACTTTGATCAGTATACGATGAATAAAACTAGACGCAATTAAAATATGATTTAACCTGTCAAGATTTCGAGTTTGAGATGAGCTTTCATTTTATTAACAGTCTGTCTACCCGTAACGTTGGGACCTTGGGCAAAGGCATCAGTCTCATATTGTCTGGTTTTACAGTGACAAAGAGGTTTGTGTTCGTATTTTCGTCGGGTGTACTGATATGAGCTTTTTTCCCCTAAATAATTTCCTACTCAACCTCCACAACAGATTGAGTCTATTTCCTCTAAATTATACCTTCCTCATTCCTACCTGATTAGTGTAAATAGTTGAATGGACCGTTCGGGTAGTAAGACGTGTATCACGAGAAAACAAATAGTTTTAGTAAGCGTTAGTTTATAAACTTTAATGGAATAAGCCATTCGATATTTAAATCTTTCCATCCATTTTCTCTCAATCAGGTGGCAGTACATACTTTTTTTTTATAAATCAAACAGGTCTTACTGCGCACAAACAAGGACATATTTTATTACGTCATGACGTTGGTATTTACTTTTCTATTGAGGGTAGCCCAATTAATGAGTTTGGCTGATGTCGAGCTTGCTGGGACGTAGTTGTGAAGTTCTACCAGCCTTGGGTAGTAGTGCTTCAGAAGTTCTGCCATCAAGACTGGAGCAAACAAAGTCCTAAGTTGGGACATTTGATTTTTTATATATATTATGTTCCCTAAGAATATCAGGATGGAAGGCAAAGATAGACTAACAAATGTCTGAATATTCTTGAGAACATACATGCATTACACTACACTGCACTACATTACACTATACTGCACTGCACTGCATTAAAATATCCGTACTTTATCCGTCCTCACTAACTTTCTCCACACTTCCCTATCCTTAAATACTCCCTTCTCTTCAACAACATCCATACACCGAGTCATACATGCTCTTTTATTATTGAAACTCTTAATGTTTCTCTTTTTCACACATTCGTCTAAAACATTTAGTCACGTCTCACATAGCCAACCCCTTTCCTTTTGATCCACACACTCTACCTTCATATATTTGGTTCGTCACTCGATCCACACTCATCCTATCAACATACCCAAATCAACGTAATATAGTTTTTTCACATTGACCCATTGTATTCCCTTTCAAACAGCCTACTTCAGCACCCATACATTACTAACTCCGTCCATACGAGTTTTTACACATAGATTTATTAGATAGCTCATTCCAACCGCATTCTCCTTGATCTTGTGTTCTAGACTGGACTATATCGTTGATAATAATAATAAATATCTACATTCACGGGTATAGTCAGTATTTAAGGTGGGTGGGGACAGGGGTCCTTGAATATTTACTGATTATAGTACACAGCAGCGTAAGAATATTGAAGGAAAATTTTAAGAAGCACAAAATGGCTCCCCCAACCTTATTCAAAAGGTATCTACCGGTCTTTCTCTAGAAACATTTTGTAGATTTCTTTTAAAAGCTATCCATAATGGGTTTCCTTGGTAATTGGAGGAGTTTTCCCATCTTCTATAAATTGGTAGATATTGTTACCTCCCCTAATCCATCACACAGAGGCTGACGACTAGTAGTAGCACACAGAGGCTGACGACTAGTAGTAGCACACAGAGGCTGACGACTAGTAGTAGCACACAGAGGCTGACGTCATGTAGTAGCACACAGAGGCTGACGTCATGTAAATAAATATAGCATGTTATATGATTCGTGTAGAAAGGCCGATGGGTGGCTGTGATGTTTTGTTGTTTCCAGCATCTATCACGGAATCGATCACGTGATTAAGGGACACGTGTGTGTGTGTGTGTGTATATATATAAACCATCAGTGATGGTCCATCACTCTCCAAATAGCTTTGAGAGGCATCCAATTTACATGAATGTGTTGTTATAAGACTACTTTAAATAATATTTATGGTAGGAATCTCATTTTACAAATAATATCCAAGCAAAGATTAGGACCACTTAAAATAGCTTCGAAAGACATTAATTTTTTTTTTTTAATTTGCTGAAGGAGGGAAATCCAAATGGCTTCTAAGAGCGTCTAAATTTCTGGACGTTTATGGGAGGGAGCCCCCCTCCCTCCGCCACAAATTGCTTAGAGAGGAGTCTAATTTTAGTAAAATTTTCCAGATGAGGGCCGCTCCAAATATCTTCTAGGGGAAATCATTTGACGGGAACCTCCTTCAGCTTAGGGGTTGAATCGCCCTAAAAAAGCGCATTTTATGATCCTCAGCACCCGGAGAAAAACTAATATTCTCCGTCACTGTCCTCGAGGGAAAGAAGAGGATGAAATCCTCTTATCTATCTTAGATCAGTAGAACGTTGATAATTCGGACTAAACTCAGTGTTAAGGTAGAAACATTTTCACTTTATTTAAACAACGAGCTTACACCTTTTTTTTTGGTGCTAAATATTACAAATTTTCAAGTAATAAATATAATAAGAAAAAAATATAACAACAAAAAGTCTACTACTCTTTTTTTTTTAATAAGGGTTGATGTTTGTTTTTTTGGCGGCCATATATCTGATATTGATACCACTGTGGTTTTTTTTAATTATTTTTTTCTTGGCAATTCGGATTTTTAACTTCCAAATTATCGACGCTCTATTGTGCATACATTTTCTAAATCAAAGCAAAAAAAAAAAAAATACCGCCATCAGAAAAATCTCTTGAAATATTTTTCTTGGGTCTAGACAGCGGTATCTGATCAACCCACGAGTAAATTTCTTCAATCGGGTCACCTTGGTCCATTCGACACGATATCTTTTATTGCAATATTCAGAAAACGCATAGAACATAGTCACGTAAATAACTTATTTGAGGTTTTACTTTTCACATTTCATTTTTCTTACTTAACCTAAATTAAATATCTATTGAACATGCTATTTTATAAATGGCGTAATTTGTCAAAGATTTATTTATTAATAAAAGTGTGGATTGTTTTAAAAAAAAAGTCTAATCATAGAGTAAATAATTATATATTCCAAAGATGCCACTATAAGTATATCCTTATTAGCACTAGTGTAGCACATTAAAGTCAAGGTTAGTCTACAAGGGAGGGGAGGGGAAGCCCACGAGAAAATTGATTAAATGTCGATATTGTTTTTCTATAACAACATATAAGATTTTGGAGAATGTGTGTGTATTCCTCACGTATAATATTACAGCGTGTAGCAAAAATATTTGTCTACTTTTTTCAAACCCACATATTCATGTAACATTTGGATGTAATTATCAAAAAACAATCTGGTTATTAAGGAATGCATCTTGTTCGGTAGTATTAAAATAATAATTAATTAGTGTTTGACCCACTTCGGTGGTCGCATAATCTAAAGCGCTACTCCAGGAATAGATTAGACTTCCGATGACGTCTAGATCGAGGTTCGAATCTCAGTCGGGTGTACTGAGTGTGGTGTATCCAAAATTGTTTACCATCCTCATCCCTAAAACCATTAACTTAATGAATACATATGAGTATAACCCGAATGAGTAGTAATATGTGGTGCTAAAAGAAAAAAAACTAGTATTAAAATAAGACTTTTAATAAGTACAAATTCTATTCATACTGAAATCATGTGAATTTTGGATATTCAACTTTCAGGAAGTACAAAAACCTATACAGCCCAACCATAGTAAAAATACATGCATTGTTTTCAAGTATAAAAGTTAATTACTGCAAACATTTATTACTTTCACTCACAAGTAAACAGTAACAAGACACACCATACTAGTTTGAATGAAGGTATTATGTATATTTATGTCTCACTTTTAATAATCTAGCCATTTAATTTAGAGAGTATTTACAAAACCATTTCACACTATTTACAAAATAAATTTATAAAAAAATGAACAGTTCTGCTACATATTATTTATTTATTGAAATAGCTTTAAAAGCGCACACGTGTGTGTGAAATAAGGATGCCAATTCTTGAATGTATTAATCAAGATCTTTCGAGATATCTTGTATAGAAGTTGTCTCAATTTTCTCCAGAGATTCTGTGAACACAAACAAGCACAGAGTTTGGTCATCAGCAACAGCAAGACAAGCAACGCCATCTTGACTATTGGTTACTTTCGACAAACAGCGCCGGAGGTGGATGTCCTTAGATGTTTGTTTTTGTACCTGAATAATCCCTTGTGTTCCCTTTACACAAATAATTTGTGTTGAGGGAACACAAGAAACCATTAGGTTATATCTCCGATAAATTCTGCCTTCCTCCTCTTTACCACGTTAGCGTAATTAATAATATATAGTATGATTTTGGTAGGAAGAACTGTAGAAGTTAGTTGTTAAAGTTACTAAAACCATTTTAATATATTCATACATCAAGTCTTGCTACTTGCAGCTGTCCAATTTGATGGGTATTATCAATACCTATAGAATAAGACAAATAATAGCGTAAAATGTTATCACTGTTGACCGCAAAGAAATATGTTTGAATTTTCTCTACTGTTCTTCTAACCAAAATCAGGGTATATGACCGTACAGGTCAAACAGGAAGTGAGACGCAATGGTAGAACAAACTAGAAGATTGTCTGCATCGGGGGGCACGTGAACTAAAGCCTTGTTTACATTGGTCGAGTGAAAAACGGGCGAGTAGGTTGGGCCCTGTGCTCGCCACAGTTGGAAGACACCGTCATCACGCGGCTTTAAAAAGTATGACAGTAATCTTGCGAGCTCAGTTGATCTCGGTGAAATGGCCGTCAACCGTCGTCGATGTGCAGTGAAAAGGTGTTTAAAAAGGGTTTTAGATATATTGTTGGACGAAGTAAGAGAAGTTTTAGAAGAAGAGATGAATAGGGAGAAACGATTGTGGGTAAGAGATTAGATTCAGAGAAGAGACACCCATTGGGCATCTGCGATCCTTTTGAGGAAGCTAGCCACAGAGGATGTTAATGAGTACATGTCGTTTTTGAGAACGACTCCAGAAAACTTCGACATTCTTTTGGACTTAATTACACCCAGACTCAAGCGACGAGACATTCACATTAAGAATTCTATATCGTCAAAAGTGAATCTAGAGGCGACTTTAAGTTTCCTTGGAACTGGAAACAGTTACAGGTCTCTTCAACGTATGTTCAGTGTCTCAGAGCCAGCGATATCCAGTTTCATCCCTGAAGTGTGTCAAGCCATCTTCGACAGTCTCAAAACTTCTTCCTCCATCCACTTCATCTTCCTGAATCTCCACTAAAAATACCACAAACTGCACTAATAAAACGCGAACGTCGTGTCTGTTGCACTTTAACTACTGGACCGACCGTTTACACAGGACGAGTAGAGCGTGTGACGACATGAAACACTTGGTGGTGGGGGAAGGAGAGGGGGCGAGTCACTGGGCCTCCGATCAAACCAATCGACTCGCCCTTCAACTCGACCAATGTAAACAAGGCTAAAGTTCTAGGCTCATATACTTTTTGTTAGATGATTGGGAGAGGAGAGAAGGGCTATAATCCTGGTTGATGTACTGAGAGTGTGTTTTCATAAATGGTCTTTCACCATCTTTCCGCACAAATAGGGTTAGCTTTCCTCAAAACCAACCTCCCTTATGCTTAATTAAATGCGGACAGTCCGGGTAGTAAAACACGCTGGGGGAAGGGGGGACTAGAAAGCTATATAGCTGAATAATGTACTTGAGGGTTATTATTTTGTAAACTTAAATCATTTAATAACGAGCATAATGTAATTGTTTTGCAACGTAGGACATCATAAATCTAATTACCTCGATCTTCGCTTGTATTTGTCGCATCTTGAGTTGGTGAATGTGATGAAGATGAAGTGCATTGCTCCTTTGGATCCGGATCGTCATCAGAATCGTTCTGAAACAATCCCCGAGTCAAATTAAAATCAGTGACGTACCATGTCGCACTGGGGGTTTATCGAGAAAGAGAAAGAGAAAAGAATAACTTAATTTTTCCTTTGTTTATTATTATGTTCAATAAAAAATATTTACAATTTATTTTATGAGCAAGTATAACAAATATAATATTAATAATAATTTATATTAAGTATAATAAAGGTGAACATTTCAAATGATGCCCAATGTTTTCAATGAGCTTTGATTCTACTCAAGATATAAGTAGAAAAGTTAGTTGTTTAGTAAGTTTAAAGTGAAAAAAAGCGAGAACGGTGTTAAAAAAAACCTTTATATATCTCGTACTTAGACTTGTGTATACATATACAACTTTTAACGGAGCATGCTAATAACATAAATTGAAATATTTGTGATTGGCGCTTGGTAATGCCTGCTCGAATAAAAGAACCGCCTCAGCACCAACCCCTAAAAATGGTGGGAATAGACACAAATGGAAGTTATACCAGTCTCTGTGTTTATGTTCCATGCATGGGCCTATAGAAGGGTTCATCACATACTTGACCGATGCTCTGCTCAACTATCGCACTCTGCAGGGCCTCCACCCAAGCCTCCCTCTCATTTGGGTCCCTAGCCTGGAAGTACAACCTTTTTCTATCCACCGCGATGCTGAAGGCGCTTGTGTCTACCTCGTCCCTAAGGACACGGGCTCTTCTCAAGGTTACACTGCCCCGACGCTCCCCACGGAGGAGTTTCTGTTTGGACTGTAACAACAACATGAGGGATCTTATTGTAAGCATTGGATTGAACAACATTCACGAAAACAGACTGTCCAAATCACAAATAATAATAATAATAATAATACCAGCAGCTGCAACAAGAGCCACTAAAAGTAGTATAATGAACTACTGAGGCATTTTTACTAAATGGTTTACCATTATTCTTTCATGCAAATGTGAGTACATTTTCTCTAAAATTCCGTCATATTTATCCTTAATCCATTAGCTAAATTGATGCATGCATATAACACAAATGGATACCAAGATCCCATTCCCAACGTTAAACCTGAAAATAATTACAGAGAAGTGCGACCACGGAGAAAGTGACATGTTTAGGTATGGTTTTATAAAACCATATTATATTGAAAGTTCGATAACTATGACTAAATAAGGTAGCTTAAAACTTAATTACATTTGTTTTGTTTGAATGGCAAATTTGTGTAGTAGTTTTACATTCAAACGATCATTTTGGTTACAGTCTTTGAGGAAGTATTATTTGACTAGCTTATATCGACTTATTTAAGGAAACAAGTCACGAGTCTCGAACTTATTTATGCTCTCCAAACCTTTTATTAACACATATATTTCATTTAACTAAGCATACATTGATGAATCTCATATATCCAAACAAATTAGCGAACAATGTCAAAATGCCACATTGCCTCATATGTGTGTAGAAGAGAAAGAAATACCCCAAAGGTTATCTCTTTCTCACATAATTGTGTGCAGCTCCAAAATTTCAGCCACATGTCTACCCAGCTATAATATATAGAGGTCAAATAAAATAAGATGATAAGTGTTTACCAACAAGAGGAAAGAAAGTCACAAAGCTCTAGGACTTTAATTTTAAAAGCTATAAACGCTGTTTATAAAAAAAATATACAAACATGTTGGCATGACCAAGGATCGGGGCTGGTATTAATAAGTATATTGCCTATTTTAGAAGAGTTGGTTTCTTAATTTACACGGTCACTTTGGCCCACTCCATAAAATAAAGGGAAATCATCCAAATACCAACCCTGGGCGGGTAGCTGAACTTCAAAAGGATTTGTAAATCGATTCACACAAACTACGAGAGTGGCTTTAAATGGGAGGATAGTAATATTCAATTAAAGAGTTTAAATTATTCTCTTCCTTGAATGTTGTCAGCTGAAATGATCAACACCAGGTGGACAGTTAAGACACAAGATCAACTGTGAAGTGTACCTGTATGAACGTTCAAAGTATGTTCCCACCGTGAAATAATGCAGTTTCCCCACCACGTCATCCAGCACAAAGAACAGGTATCTCCAACCCTCGATAGGATTGGTCCACTTGCACAAAACACCTTCCATCCTGCAGCGGTCCGGTTGGAATCTCCTTAGTAGAGACATACAGATTATATTGCTCGGTCATATGAAGCGGGATATTACAAATAATCGTCTTGGATCCCGAGAGCACTAAGATGTGAGTGTATAGCACTGACTACCACCGTTGAAGCTTTTCAGTGGGACTGTTGCTGTAACACTGTATTACTGGGGCTTCAAGTGAAAACAAGGTCCACACTTCACTAATATTCGGAGGGCTCATAAACTTCTTAAAAACTTTAGTTTCATTTCATCAAATACACTGGCGTGTCTAGACCTTTAAATTGGGGGTGAGGAGGGGTAGTTTGGGTGGGGACACTGGGATTTCCCCAAGCGCCCTCTCTTTCTTTACTAATATTTATATTGTATTAACTATACTCTCATCTCTTAAATATATATATGTGCGTGTATGTATGTGTGTGCATGCATATATATTTGTGTGTGTGTAGGTATAGACGAAAGCACAGATTCATGCATTCACTGACTGATTCATCACCATATCTTCCGGACCCCTCAAACTGGAGTATTTAAATTCGGCAGGGAGTTTCCGTTTAGGTCGTGGCTACCCGATAAGAAAGGGTTTTGCGAAATTTAACCCCTAAGGGGCTGAAATTGGGTTTGGAACATTTATAAAGGTTACAAATCCCTTGAGCTGGAAAGATGAAACTTGGCAGGAAGTTTCTTTTTAGTTGAAAGGTCATGGACCTTTTGGGACAAAATTTAAGCCTTGAGTGGGTGAAATGGGAAGGGGTGGTTTTTTTTAATAGTCTCAAAATGTCAAAATATACAAAAGCCGCTTGGTCAAACTTGCTAAAATTCGTATACCCTTTGAAGATATTTAGAGGGGTCATCGTTCGGGTTTTTTTAGTTAGATGTCTCTAAAAGCTATTTGGATTGGACCACACCCAGAATATTTTTAAAAAATTCGATACCTCTCTAATTTATTTGGAATAATCCTCACCAGGATTTGTTTTAATTAGATGCCTATCTATAGGCCTATAATTTATTTAGAGCGCAACAAACTCAAAGTAAAAAAAAATACTTTGAGTTCGTTTCGTTCTTTACTCACAAAATAATTCTTTCTTACAATATTTTGTCATAGAAAACAATATTTGAAGCAGCATTAAGGGGTGTGTGGTCTACCTGCCCCCACCTCCACCCCGCCCCCTGTGTAGACACGCCTATAATCAAAGAATTTACACGTGTTATGTATGAGCTCAGTCTGGCTTTGGATGAATGAATATCGGGTGTAGAGCCAACCTGTTGTTGCTGTGTGCATTATATTGAACTCACACTAGTGAAGTCGACTGGTCTCGTGAGGTAGATGAAATGGTGGTTTCTGAACGGCTGCTATCAGAACCAGTCCTGCTAGGAGGGATAATGACGAATGGATCGTCTCCGGTCATAATGAACCATGGGTACCACACTACAACACATCATAATATTTACTATTATACTGGTTCAACACTTTTCATTTTGCTGCACACTCTTTTATTTATTTTTAACATAGGAAAAATATACAAAGCACTCATAATATTTACACGTGGATACAACAAGTGGATCACTAAGGCCATATTGTGCGAGTCAAAACTGTCTCAAAGTTTTCAAACTGCTGGAATAATCATTTCAACAGTTTCAATTCAGTGTCCCCTACAGGCCCGGATTTCCCATATGGCCAACCTAGGCCATGGCTTAGGGTGCTGGCCCGGAGGGGGGGGTGCAGATCGAGTAGTTGGTAGTTGGGAAAACGGAGAGAGAGAGAGAGAGAGAGAAAGGCACAGTTTTGGGTAACTGTCCTTCACAGACTGCACAAGCTGAACAAATATGTGCAGAACGTTGATGCCTTGGCAGTAGTCGAAGTTCTCAAGTCATTCATTAAGTTCTTCGATGAGCTTTGAGAGCAGTTTGATTTGTATGAAGAGAAAGCTCTAAAAGTTTGTGAAAAGAAAACATACAAACAAGATGAGAGACGGCAGACTGTCAGAAAACTTTAAGCGGACGAGACCCGCGATGGTGAGGTAATTTTTTCTGGGCGATACAATTTCAGAGTGAACACATTCATCCCCATTGTTGACAAGCTGAAAGAAGAAATGGGGAGGAAAAAAAGAATTGTTGTATAATATGAAGATTTCTCAGAGCGATTTGCTGCCATCACAAAAATGTGGACTTTGAACCCAATAGAACTAAAATATGTAGGGAGGAAACTTCTCAAACTTTTTTCAGGAATACTTAGAACCGTTGGTCAGTGATGAGCTATTTCCCCTCGAATCTCATCTTCTGACCAGCAAGGTTGAAGATAAGAAGCCAGTATCACTTTACAAATGGCTACGGGAAAATGACTTGCAAACAATCTATCCAAATGTGGAGATCCTATGTTTGAACACCTGTTATGAATACATCAGCTGAAAGGTCCTCTTCTTGTTTAAAAAGGATAAAAAATTCCACAGATCGACGCTGCAGAAAAACAAACTTAACTCTCTGGCGCTTCTTTGTATTGAGGGATAAGTGTTGACTTCAACGGCCCCATCGAAGCGTTTTCTTGGTCCAAAATACGAATAAAGAAATTTTAGGATATTAGAAAACTGTGTTAAAATAACTTTATATTCAAACTATTTTTGGTTTTCTGTATTTTTTTCTAATTTTATTGTTGTGTGGACTTAAAATACTGCGTAGTATTATTATTCTTTAAAATTATAGCCTTTTCAAATATCAACTGTATTATTATAATTTACCATAATATCTTCATTTCATATTTTATATACAAATCATAAAATATTTTGATGGAACGTAAGCTAGTTTATTTTCCATTAACTTTTAACATTAAGTAATTTGAATGCTAAACAAGTACTTATTGATTGTATGGTAAAAATAAAATCTTACAGAATAAAGAAAAACTATTAATATGTAACATAAAATCTGTTGAGCTATGATAGCTTTCAGGAGATTTTAAATCATTTTAATATATGTGAGGAGAGGGGGGCGCAGCCATGAACTTTGCCTGGGGCGTAAAAAATTGCAAATCCGGGCCTAGTCCCCAACAATGTGTTTTATTGTACCAATGGCACACACACCTTAGGAAGAGTTTGGGTGGAAGGTGAGGGGGGGGGGTAACAGTACACGTGCCTCAAATAATTAATTTTTAGAATAGCTTAAGGAATAATATGAACTAAAACTATAACATAGAGCATTGAAGATGTATCGATATTGAATGCATAGGCTGCAT
>CABFWB010002972.1:37152-50506 GCA_902151455.1 Timema bartmani | reverse complement strand
TATTTCATTGTAATTTTTACTCACTCACCTTAAGAAGTAAAATTCCTTTTGTTAAACAGCA
The DNA here is from genome assembly GCA_902151455.1 of Timema bartmani. NCBI lineage: Eukaryota > Metazoa > Arthropoda > Insecta > Phasmatodea > Timematidae > Timema > Timema bartmani. The sequence continues at coordinate 50,445 of CABFWB010002972.1, read as the reverse complement.
AAGAACATGGTCAATGGTTACCTTTTTCTAGTAGGTTCTATTCTACCACTCACGGAAATCTTGCTCTCCTCCAGACGTTCTTTGTTCACTTCGCCTCTCAACCAAATTAAACACACTAGGGGGGGTCCAACTCAATGTCATATACTTGCCTGAATGTCCTCACTCATCCTGTGAATGTGCACCTCGGCCTCATGAAAGAAATATTCTAGTTCATTGAGGCAGGACGAGGACACGTACTGAACACTGACAAGCTCGTCTTTAGTTGAATTCACACTCATTTTTCGAGCCTTGCGCACAGAGTCCTCACTTGGATCCATTTTTAGAAAAGCTCTCATTTTTAACCAGAACGTGGGTTAAAATATTTTTCAAAACGACCTTTGTTTCAGCGTTCTTTTTTAAATGCTTGTGTTCGACGTAATTCACCCCGGCAATGTTGTGACTGTTGGGGTGTTCTGAACAAATAACTTCTGACGCCAGATGCACGCTAACATGTTTGTTATATTGAGCTGTGTTTAGCACAGTCGCTTACCCTCCAACATGGCACTTCGTTTGGAGTTGTGTCCAATACAGATTCGAACCTATTTACAATCGAACCTTTATTAAATATAGGTCTAGGCTTTTTTTGTAGGTAGGCCTAGTGGGGCTTTTGATCACTTTTTATTTAGTAATTTAAATACCCAAATGAACATTCTCTCAGTAATATTATGAAGCGTCTGATAAACAATTATTTTTAAACGGTCTAATGTACACTTCGTTTATCATGAAAGATAATCCGACCTTGACTTATTACACTATGGCCCTGTATTGTAAGCTACGACATAATGGAACTAAACAGGGTGAGCTTGTTACCATTTTTGGTAAACACAAAACACAAGCACTGCTATGGCGTCACACAGTCACAGAAAAAACAAGCGTGGAACAAAAAGTTAATTACAGGGATAATCAAAATATTTTGGCTCCATCAGCGTGACTCGCTCTACTTAAGTTGAACTAGTTTCAGTTTGGTCAGCTTGGTTCAAAAAACTTGATCTTAGGAGACCCAATTAAAGTTCAAAACTAGCCGATTCATATCAGTGCTCATACGCTTACGACAAACATACCCCTTTGTTGACTTTTGTGAGGACATTGAAATAAATCATTGAGTGGAAGACGTGTATATTGATAAATAAGTTGTGTTACGACATTGCAGTTTTCTTTATCTATGTGTATGATGTATCCTGCAAGGTAATATCAGTGTTACCTATTAAAGTAAGTATTCTATCTTAAATGATAAACGTAGCGCACCTGAATGCTATGATGCCTTAAAAATGTGTCAAAATTATCAAATTCACAGTGTTATGTTTGTAAAACAGAGGTTTATGGCTGCCTAAAATAAATTTAAAACATTTTAGTTTGTTCAGAATATGTTTGAGTTACTACAAAATGTAATTTTAGATACAAACTATTTTAGAAAACACAGTCGTAGTTCAAGTTTAAAATTTTGCTCTATAGAACATACACTTATCAACATATTTATCAAGGTTTGGAGTTACATTTAATTTTGCTTTATAGTTAGTTTAAATAATTCAAACGCCTTTGGATTTCAAGAAGAGGTCAACGTGCTAGCGGCCATAGCACTAGAAACCATGGCGATGACAAAGTGATAATTTTTCAAACAAACATGTTTACAATAATGAAACACTTAATACAGTTGAAAATTCGATAGCTATAATGAAACGAGTTAGTTAAAAACAGTATTACATATGTTTGAATGACATACTTTGTGTAGAAGTCTTAGGTCTAAGTTCAAATGATAATTTAGGTTATAGGAAGTACGGTATCTACTAAACCCAGATATTAGTAATAATCCTAATATGTAAGGCTTTATTTCGTAACAGAATACTATCATATATATAATATTTTGATAGTATGAACGACCAATTAGAACGGAAGTATAAATTTCCTTCTGGAAGGTATTTTATCCTACTATTTATTTCATTTAACTAATCACACATTGATGTATCTCATAATATATTCAATCAAATTAATGAACGATGTCAAAATGCCACATTACCTTGTATGGGTGTAGGAGAAAAAGAGATACCTGAAAATTTTCTTCTCTCTTACACAATGGTGTACAGACGACGGCTCAAAAATTGAAGCCACAAATGTCCATCCAGTTATATTATAGAGATCAATGGCTTGGATTTTGCTAAGAACATTGGGGTAACCATTCTCACTTTTCCACCACACTGCAGCCATAAGTTGCAGCTTCTTGATGTTGCAGTTTATTTCTCTTTCAAGGCAAACTATAATGGTGCCGTCAACTCCTGGCTACTACACCACTCTGGAATTCCACTGACAATATATGATGTTCAGGGATGTGTAGCTGTTGCACTCCAGCGTTCATTGGCACCAGCTAATATTTTATCTAATTTTTGAAAGTCAGGGATATTTCCTTTTGACCGAAATGTGTTAGCAGACAATAACTTTTTGCCTAGTATCGTGACAGATAGATCTTCACAGTCACAAAGCTCTATTTCAAATACCAATCCAGAATCTGTTGCAATCACTCGTACAACACCAAAAGAGAGTGCAAGTGTTAACTCATCAAACACTTGCATAATTAACACCTCTATTGCTGGCCCTTCAAACAAGCCTAATAATAGTATATTAATTGACAGTGAAAAATCATCACCATGTCAATTTATTGGTCCTCAAGAATTTCGAGGATACCCGAAGGCAGCAGAGAGAAAAGTAACTGGAAGGAAAAAAGGTAAAACTATAATAGCCACAGATACACCAGATAAAATGGAAATAGCTTAGCGTGCACTTCAACGTAGGCCTAAGACCATTAATAAAGTATCAAAGAAAATGTTTGTTGGGTCTTGAGACATCGGATGAATATATGGAGATCTCCTCAGGAACATCAGATTTTGAAGAAGATTTGATGCCTTTGACTGGCTTTGAAGAACTCGACAGAGAAGTATTTAAAGAAGATTTTGACCTTATCAAGTTTTTAGGCAAATCTAAGGTATATTACGTGGGTAAAATTTTGAAAAACAAGGACTCATATTTTAAATATGAGATAAGCTACCTTCGTCAAGTAAACAATTCTAGAAAATTTATTTTTCCAGAGGTTGCTGAAATTGCATCAGGAGTGAAACTGATATTAAATGATTCCCCCCAAACCAACATTGTTTGGTAAAACAAAGAAACAAAATCATTATTTACAGTTTGAGATAAACTTTGGAAATTTAAACATCCAATGACAGCTTTGTTATATTGTCTCAGCATGGACCATGCCTAGTCTCACAGTGCCCCGTGCCCCACGGTGGGGCACTGTGAGACGGTTGACATGCCTCGATTATAATATTTTTGAATTTTTTAATAAATATTTAGATAAAGATACTATATATCATAGGAAAAGTTTTATATCAATAAATAAAACTATTAAAAATAAAATGAAAAATACTGTCTCAGGGAGGACTCACCTCCACTATAGGTAATTTTTTTTTTAAAGCGATTCAATATGGCAAATCCGCATAGTAAGGTATTGAAATAAAAGTATCGAGTTGAAAAGTGTATTGTTATCGAGAGAGAGATATCGATATTAATTAAGTATCGACAGTTTTCTCATTTTGTAAACACCACATAATTAATACTATTGTATTAATTGTTGATTTTTATCACTTAACATTTCATAACTATAATATTTCATTCAAATATGTTACAATAATGAGACATTCAATATAAAATTTTCATCAAAGTGATGCGGAATATTCAAATCTGCCGAGAATATACTTTGAATTCTGTACGATGGAAAATTCGGAGAGTAAAGTTTCTTATTATTTGCATAATTGCAACATTTATTGTCGGTTGCTTTCTAGCGTCGTCTCCTATAGCAATAGGTAATGCAATATTAATATGATATTCTGTAATAAATTAATTTAAATTACTTTACCTAGGCTATCTACTATAATTGTAGCCATGTACTAAATCAGGTGGGTCTAGGACTATTATAGTTACTTTTTTAGAAAAAAAAATATTTTAACGAAAATAACACTACCCTAAAACGCAATTTAATTCATGAAGCACATTTCAGAGAAAGATGTTAAAATATTAACACTTAATTTGTCTTAGATATAGAAGGTTAGTTTAGGTTGGGCTGGTTTATAATCGTTGGATTCGTAATTTCCTTGTGAGTAGGGGCTAGTGATAATATTGGTATTTTAAGTGAAACATAGTAGGGCCCCCATATCCACAGGTAATATGTTCCTAGATCTCCCGCAGTTACGTGAAACCGCTGATACTATCGAACTAGATATCATGATATTCATGTAACATACATAAATATAGTAAAGTTTAATTGATAAATTATTCACAGTAAGAAATTACCCACATTAAATAAAGTCATAATAACACGTACTGCAGGGGCCTACACTTGAAACTTATAAACCACTTTTTTTCTTTAGTTAAAAATAAATAAACTTGGGCAGTGGTAAACCTTGGATAACTGAATCTGCGGGCACAGGGGCCCCACTGCACAGTGTATTGTGCATACTCCTCATTACCCTGTTATTAATTACAGTAAAAAACAAAAGAATAAGGACTTTGGGGGATGTTGAGTAATACGTTGAGTTAGGAGTTTGAATGTGGTAAAAAACTGGTCATATGTACAGTACTACATAGTGATCAAACATGGAGACAATATGTTCATATGTACAGTACTACATAGTGATCAAACATGTGGTTCGGTGAGACTTGCTACGCGCTAAGGCCACCTTTTTCACATAGGCCTATTTACACTAGGATAGGGTGAGCATTTGGAAGTTGAAATTTAATTGAATCGTACCCACATTTGTATGGAAGGAGTGTGGGAAACAATTTAGGAAAAACCACCTTCATTAGACCTGACCGAGATTCGAACCTTGTTATTTGATTTCACCTTAAAACCGGCAAATCATTCTTAAATACAAGAGGGATGCGGGACTGACTACCAAATCACAAATGCAGTTGTTGTTTTTAAAATGTATTGATATTTAATTATCTATCGAACGCAGAGCTAGAGATCACATGACCTGACCTAGTAGATCTAGCAACTTCTCTGTTAGTTAAGGTTCTTCCTAATGTTGGGAGCCAAAAAGTGGCCAACATGTAGAACAGAGTCTACTCTCAAAACTAAGACTGTGCCGCTACAGAAGTGCATAGTTGAAACTAGGAATAGTTGCAACCTAGGACGGCCGCCTCGCTTATGATTACATTCCTAGTCTTGAGACAATGGCGTCTGTACTGATCATGTAAATTCCAGTCAGGGATGAACGGCCGGTTCACGACCTGAGGTTCGTGCCGGGACAAACTGACTGTCTAGCAGTACTTCATCAGAGGATGTTGTTAAACTTAAGACCTTTGCATGGTCCAAGAATATTGTAGAGGTAGGGTAGTTTACTCAATGACAGTTAACATTTACCAACTATTAAATATCAATATTGAATAGTAAACATCTGTCGTATTATTTAAATGTGTGCATGCGCGCTCATGCTCTATGGACCGGCGACCGGCCTGTAATTTAACTTTGCTCTCCCTTTATATTTTTTTTGGGACACGTTTTAAAAATACGACGTAAACTGCGGTGTAAATGTTAGTTGTGCTCTTCCAGATGACTGTGACTGTTCTAAAGAAAAGGTTTCTTTGAAAGTTGAGGTCCGCGAGGAGACGAGATCTACCGAGAATTCGTCTCCAGAGCACAAACTAGCGGTGCTGGTCCCGTTCAGGGACAGGTTTGAAGAACTGATGGTGTTTGCGCCGCACATCCATAACTTTCTTAACGGACAAAATATCAACCATAATATTTATGTGCTGAATCAGGTAAATTAGATTTCAAAATTATCAAGCCATTCAAAAATAAAAATTAGCAAGTAATGTCCGGAGTGATCTGTCCCGATTCCTAATATTTAGCTCGGGACGTAAACCCCCTAAACTGCTTCTTTAATTTAGTTCACATATTTTAGCTACCGCACTTCAGTTTTATTTGCATACAATAATATTTGGAAAAAACACCTACCGTGACCTAAGTTTGTCCTATTTATCCTTCGTATTTCTCTCTATCTTAACAGTTGGTCCACCCCGGGTACATAACATCCCCAACATCACCTCCTCGCTGGGCATCCTACCGCTGTCACCAGATGATAGAAGTCCAGCGGGGATGGGCATCCCCCTATCCGCCATCTGGGGAGGCGCTATCCAGAGTGATTGTAAAAATATTAAATCTCAAATATTAAAAAAATATTAATATTTGTTTAAAATGAACTATTTTAATAACACACCTACTTCAGTGGCCGCATATTCTAGCGTCATTCTCGCTATATATTAGAATACCGATGACAGGGATATTGGGGTTCAAATCCCGTTCAGACACATAAAGAGAGGGGTTTTTTCAAACTGATTTTCCACTATATTTAACCAGAGATAGATCTGGGCTGCAATACCAATAAGTATCTATATAAAAAATGTGTTCAAACACAAGTTTTGAAGAGTGGAGATATTTTGAACCTTCCTGTAGTCATAACTATTGAGACAATGTACCCCACACTCCAAATAGAATCCCAGTAATGCCAAAAACATTAATCTTGGTGTTGTGTGAAAGCTTGTTGCTCATTAAAAGATTTAGAGTTTACTGCAAGTGGAGTTCCAGACATTAGTAATCTTACTTGTGTTAATTGCCTGTAAAAATATTAATTAATAAATAATTAAATATTCTTTAAATTGATAAATGACACCTGGACAAGGGAATAGAACCCGGGACCTTTGGCTCATTACGTCATTGCTCTAACCACTGAGCTATACAGGGATCACCCTGTGCCGAGGGTCATTCTCCACACATATTTTTAAGTTAGAGTCTGTGATGGACGTGTAGACACGAATAAAAGGTGGCTGTGTTATTTTATAGCTCTCGATCTTAATTGATCACTCATTTGTAGCCGACGATTTCTGCACGTCCATCTCAGAGGCTGCCTTAAAACATAAGTGGAAAATGACCCTGTGTAGCTCAGAAGGTAGAGCATTGGCATAATAAGTGTCTCATGTCCAGGTGTAATTTTTCAATTTAAAGAATATGATATTTAGATGCTGCTATAACCGTAATTAACAAATATAATAGATTGGCTATTTTATCCATAATAAATACTTAAATGATATCGGCATGTTTTGTTAAATTAAATATAATGCTCTTCAAGGTAGATAATTATCGCTTCAACCGTGCATCGCTGATCAACGTGGGGTTCCGCTTGTCCCGCGCCGAGTGTGACTACATTGCGATGCATGATGTAGACTTACTGCCTCAGAATACACACTTGTCATACACTTACCCAGAGTTGGGTCCTTTCCATGTGGCTTCGCCCGAGCTGCATCCCCGCTACCACTACCCTACCTTTGTTGGCGGTATACTTCTCGTCAAAAGGTATCTGATGAAATATTAGTTTAACACACATGTATTTTTACTTACCAGTTTCAGTGGCCGCATAGTCTAAGGCACTAATCTCATACTAGACTAGACTGTAGATGACAGGGAGATTGAGGTTCAAATTTCAGTCGGGTGTTCTGAGGCGTTTTTTTCCAAAATGTTTTTCCACTCTGCCTCCATGCAAATGCGGGTATACTTCTAAATATAACCTTCCTAATCCCTAACACATTAGTATAACTAATACATAGGCATATAACAAAATAAGATGTGGTTAATTGTTGTAGACAAATGTGTGAAAAAAGAGAACCATTAATAGTTTTAAGAATAAAAGAACATGTATGGATGTTGTTGAGGTGAAGGGAGTATTCAAGGATAGGGGCGTGTGGAGAAAGTTAGTGAGGATGGATTAAGTACAGAGTAGCTGTTTTTTGAGCTATAAGCAAAGTTTCTTGCCTACGCCAGACAAGACACTACGCACAAATAAAAGTTTTAGCATCAACCTTGAGGAGCACGATATAATAGTTTGAGATGTCTGTTCCCAAGACAAGTTGACGCTGAACCCTGACACGGCAGGCGAATCTTCACTTTGACAGATATTTGAGTCAAGACAAGTGAAGTAAGGAGTTATTTAATAGAGCTTGTCAGCCGCACGGTCTAACGCGCTACTCTTGTGTTGAACTAGACTGCTGCTGGAGGTCGGGGTTTGATCCTGGTCGGGTGCACTGAGGTTTTTTCCCCTCCTAAATGGTTTTCCATTCTCCTTCCACAAAATGCGGACGCATTTCCTCTCAATTAAACCTTCCTAATCCCTAAACCATTAGTGTAATTAGTACAAAACTGTATAACCCCATCAGTTAATAAGATGCGGTGTTAAAAAAAATAGAAATAGAGCTGCCTGGTGTTTGGTTTACTTTTCTGCAGAGAAGGCTGTGACATGAGCGTCAAATTATCATGGTGGGTGTTAATTGTGAAGTATTTGGTGTACACTAATTATTATTAGCACCGAGTCTTACTACCCGTTCGGGTTATACGCACTTACGCTAATGTGTAATGGTAGGGTGATTGTGAGATGAAATGGAGGACCTACAGTTTAACGTGGGATCCGAACCACGGTAGAGGCCTGGCATTCCTCACATTCACAAGTTGTGATTAATACACGTCTTGTCAGAGGTGAAGGAAGGGTTTGGCAATCAGATAAATTTGTGCCAGGACCAAGGATTGAACCCCGAACCCCAAGCACAGAAGTCCGACACCTTACCCCTAGACCACTAGGTCACCTGGCGTACACTTAATTCCTTTGTTTGGCCTGTAATAAGATATTCTTATTAATGATTTTCATGTTATTTTCCAGAGAACATTTTGAAAAAGTGAATGGCATGAGCAACAAATATTGGGGATGGGGCTTAGAAGATGATGAATTCTATGTTCGATTAAAGGAGGCCAGCCTCAATGTTACCAGACCTACCAACATTACCACTGGGAAAGAAAATTCCTTCAAGTGAGAAAATATGCTTAGAATATTTCTTATAATTTGTTACTTCTAGTATTTATTTTTAAGAACATATTTAAATTTATTAAGGAGAGATTTACAATATACTCATCATCAATTGTTTCAATTGGCTGGGTCAGCAAAATGCCTCCATTTTACTCTATCTTTCCACCATTCTTCTCCTCTCACTTGCACACTTTCTGTTATCTGCTTCTCCCATCGCTCTACTATCTCATGTACTCCTATTCTTTCTCGGATAACTTTATTCCTTATCCTGTTTCTCCTCATGACAACTGACATGCTCTCCTTGTCTCTCTTACATTCATTGTCAATGTTTCTGCTACATGTGTGATGATATAAAGCTGTGAGAACAATACATGGCAGTCAGCGCAGCCATCATAATGAAGGAGAAAATGTACTACCAGATAAGAGAACTAGTCAACTTCTATCATTGCATTTTAAAAATTATTTCCTTTCAATCATAATAACAAAATTAACATTAATAATCACACATCATTATTATTAATCTATTATAACAATTTTCAAAATCATAATAATGTATTATCACAGCTTATTATATTTTAATGTGTTTATTTAAACTAACAAGGGTTGCAAACCTAAATAGTATGTATTAAAAACTTTCTAATGTTATCTTTACCTAGGCCTACTCGTGTTTATTTGGCTACTTGAGTATTGTGCTATCTTAAAAAAGTGTTTGTTAAATGCTTATTTTAAAAACTGATGCTTGATTCTACATTTTTGCTTTTTGAGCCATTACTTAATTACTTTTTTTAGCGGTCTTACTATCCATTTGGGTTATAAGCTGATATACTAATTACGATAGTGGTTTTAGTGATTAGTAAGGTTATATTTATAGGTGCACCCGCATTTGCATGGAGGGAGAGTGGAATACAATTTTGGAAAAACCCCTATCAGTACACCCAACCGAGATTCGAATCTCATTTTCCCTGTCATCGGTTGTCTAGTCTACTGCGAGAGTAGCGCGTTAGACCATGCGGACACCGAAGCTGGTTTAGTTCTCACTCCCCAAACCAGTGGAAGTGCAGTCCAAGGTGTTAGACTCACAGTTTCCCAAGGATGCTGTTGACAAAGAGGCCAGAGTTTGAATTACAGTTAGGCGTGTTGGGGGTAGTGTTGTAATCTATTACTATATGGTTTTTCCATCCTATCTCCAGTCTAACCATCTAAATCCTGTTCCTTTAATTAATCCGTCCTTAGCCCTTGTGTTAAATGTATACTAATATAAAAAATAAAAGTTAACAGTAACATTGGTAAAGTTCTTTTTAAAACAAGGCAGTGATAAAAGCTATTATGTTAGTATTGTAAATTGTATTTGTGTTTCACTGGCAACTAAATATATTATAATGAGTTATACTACAGGCACACACACGATCGAACACGCCGGAAACGTGACACGGCCAAGTGCTTCAACCAGCGGGAAGTAACTCGAAGACGTGACCGTCAGACTGGACTGTCCAATGTCCAGTACCACCTACAGAGCAGCAGAGAGTTGACGATTGACGGTGCTCCTGTCATGGTGCTAAACATAGCCCTTAGCTGCGACAAGCTGTTGACGCCGTGGTGCGAATGCAAGGTGTCCTCCACCGCCGCCGCTGCGAAGAGTAATGTCAGCGCAGGAGGATCCCACATCAAGACTGCTAGGTAGCGACTTGTCGCTAAGGTACGGTTGTAATAGTGAACACGCCTAGGTACGGCTGTAGGGACGAATGTTTCTCGATTCATTGCAGTCGACAACTGTGTTGTTGTGTTAAGCACTGGGTATGTTACAACACTCAAGTATCTGCACTCATTCATCTTGTTGATGATAACTAATTAGTCAAGTTTAGATTGTAGGTATAGTTTGCTTACAAAGGAAAAACTTTGAAAGCAACTTCGATAATTTTAACATTTTATGTATTTATATTGTGAAGTTATTTTATTACAAAGTTTATTGACTTTATTGGGGGTTAATGTTTGTACATTTGACTTTAAAACTGATTTTTTTTAACTTGATTTTGTTTATAAATCAACACCAGTAAACTGAGTTTGATATATTTAAATCCACCACTATTGGATTTAATAATTTTTTAAAAGAAGTATTGGAATGTATACAATAAGTAGCACAATATTTACTTTCTTATAACCAACATACAGATATAACTGAATTATATATTCAACAAAAAATTATGACAGTGTTTTTATGGCTTTTAATTAGGCCTACATTTTGGTATATTTCACTAGAGTTGATATTCCAATAATTTAATTTCCCAAGGATGGGTGACCTTTTGATGTGCATTAGGCTCTAATTAAATCTAGTTAAAAGATTTTCTGGGTCCGAACTAAGAAACTAACATTGTACTTGAGAATATTAGTTTTTTTTATCGAACCTCATACAAGGTAGAAGATAAAACTGATATTGAACATTTTATTGGACAACTCAAGACGACGTAATCTCTTAAAAATAAACTGGGCTTCATATATCATTTCATTTGTTTTATTTTCAACAAACATTTGAAGATATTTTGAAAATAACATTCGGTCGATAAAAGGTTTCTTAATGGCCCTGTGCTTGCTTTAAATAGCCATTATCATTAAATTTGTCCAAATATACATTTTAAAAATGACATTGGCTCTGAGGATTAAACATCTCAACTTTCTATGATTATAAAGAGTTGTTTTGCTGTTATTTCTTGTGGGCTAGAATGCAAGTAAATATGGTAATTGTATGTGCTACTTAAAAAAAGTATATTTATATGTACAAGTGACATGTCATGTGACATCAATCTCTTATAATCTAATATATTTATTTATCAATATAGCTCAACACTTATGGTACAAAAAAGGGGAAAATGGCTCCAAATGGCTATTTTAAATAAAACATTGGTGAGAGGATATAAGAGTAAGGTTTTACTCTTTTCTGCTGAACAAGGGGATGCCCCCTGAATATTACATAATTATTTGTTTTGTTGTGTTTTAATTGTGAACTTTGAGGCCTGCATTTTTCTGGTAAGTGGGTAGTTCTTGCCCTTTTATCCTCTTTTCTGTTATACAAATATTAATACTACTTTAAGTGTACAAAACAAAGTACCTATGTTTTTGAAAATTAATTAATTTGGCCTTAAAAAGGTTTCGTATTTATTTTAATCAAGCTGAAGCCTTATCGAGTCCTAACACATTGTCGAGATGCACCATCATAAAGTATCTTCTGGTGTAGGCGTGCGACAATGGTTTACCTAGATATCTTGAATATGAATCATAGACGATAACTTTCCCGCATTGTTAAGATTCTTTTTTCCTCAGTCCTGATTTAGTTCACATTAATCGAAAGTTGCTATTGAAAACAAAAATGGAAACTAAAGGTTTTTTTCCTTTAATATCCATTTGGGCTATACGCTTATGTACCAATGTTTTTAAGGATTAGGAAGATTATATTTAGAGGAAGTGTACCCGCATTTGTTTGGAAGGAAAGTGGAAAACCATTTTGGGGGGAAATCATCCTCGGTACAGCTGACTGAGATTCGAACCTGGATCTTCCCGGCATCTGAAGTCTAGTCTACTGCAAGAGCGGCGCATTAGACCATGTGGCCACCAAAGCGGGTAATTAAATGATTTTTTTTGCTGTAAAGTGACTTCTCAGTAAGCAGTAAGCTATGTGCAAAAATTAATTTGAGATTAACTGCTAATCAGCATAGGTTAAAAAAAATATAACTTCAAATTTGTAAGTAGATTTAAAGGACCTATTCCAATATTAATTGATGGTATGCATATATTTTTATTTATGTGAATTATATTTAGAATCATTAGCGAGGCGTGACCTTTTTGAAGACGTTAACACCATAAAGCACCTCCTTCACAATTTGATATTTTTACGTTAATAAATGTCACACATGCACAGCTAAGAGGTCCCACCAGGTTTCGTATCAAGTGTGTGAATAAACTTTTTTGATTCAAAGCCAAATTTGAGTTATATGAAACATTCCCATAGTTGTATTGAAGTTTGAATTTCATAAAGTTATTGTGAATATTACTATAGCTTTAAAAACTAAATATCATCTACAAAAACTTTTATTGTGGAAATATTAAACTATATTTGATTCTATATAGAGGTGTAAGAAGATTAGAAACTTTGACTTGGATTCAAAACAGATATTAGTTTCGACTTTGCTTCAAAATAATTTTGACTTTGACAATTACCATTCTTCTTATATAAAATATTGACAGCTAAAATAGTCCCATTTATGGTAATTTGATCCCATTCTTAGCTGTTATGTACATTACAACTTAATATACAGATGGAAAAAAATCTGAAGTAATGGAATTGTAAGTTTGTTTTATATATATA
>CABFWB010002972.1:17543-37132 GCA_902151455.1 Timema bartmani | reverse complement strand
TTACCATTACCTCTTTGTCCAGTGGCAGCAATGTAAAGTATGAACTGTGTTCTTCTTTTTATTGTAAAAGCCATATTGTGTTTGTCCCTTTTATATGTTTCTATTCACCTTTCCTGGATCTTCATCTAAGTATAATATATCTACCACCATATACTCATATGTCAAGTTATGTGATGCTAATTGTCACTTTTGATGGATCTTATCAATAACTACCAAACAACATTATTATCATAGTAAATGTTGACCAAACAGCTTTTATTTTCTGACACCCCTTGCTTTTATAATTGGACTGTATACAATAAACTTTATAATATATCTTTGAGAGTCGTATTTATATTTTAAAATAAATTCAAGATGGTATTTTGTCATGAACATGTAAGCTCATTATCGATGTTTTATATTTATTTTTGAACCTCTTGATACATTTTGAGATTTGGTTGAAAAACGCCTCTATAAGTCACACAATAGGAATCTCAGTCTTTAATTTAGCACATATCTAGAAAATATCCAGGGAATAGAATATAAATTACCAAAAAATATGCAAACAATCCTTTTAATATAAAATGTAATGCATGAAAGATTTCATTGATGTATATTTAGGAATTTAGTAAACACTTTTAAGTGTCTTTAATGAAAACCTATCACATAGTTTTGTTTGAAACTTTATGTTTTATTACATGAAATGTTTTATTTGTTAAATAATATTATTGCTTGCTATTTATGCATTTATAAGTTAGCATTATTTGCTTGTACAGGTAAAATATATTACCGCAAGTTATTTGTTCATTTCATTACTTTCATTCCTCTATTATGTCCAATAATTAAAATATACTCGTGTGGATGTGTAAGAGTGGCATGTTGAACCGACATATTTAGAAACTGGAGCACCTATCACTGTATATTGGCTATTTATGATTTAGCTTCAGCTATAGCTAATACATTGTTAATAAAATACCATTAAATAACTATAGTATAATTTTAGAAAACAAATGGCTGGTAAAATTATGAACCCTAACACACGGAGAAAGATGCATGAGATATTTAAGTATTTGTAAATATGTGTTATTGTATATAGTTTTATTTGTGCTTTATTTTATAATATTCTATCATCAACTGTTTCCAGGTCACTTTAGTAAAATACCTCCATCTTCCTCTATCCTTCTACCACTCTTCCTTCTTTAATTTCCTATATTCTCCTCTCACTTGCACACTTAGCTGTTCTTTGTTCCTCCCATCTCTCTCCTCGGTCTCTTCTCTACCTACTACATATTTATTAATATTCTGGAAATCCTCTCCTCTTCCATTCTCACTACATGTCCATACCATCTCCTCCTAGATTCCTCTACTATCTGATGTAACAAACACTATATGGCTTTTAGGATGCAAATAGGAACAAATATCACATTTTAGACAGGTGCCATTGGACACAAAGGTAACAGCTCTCCTAAAGAAAAGTTATCGTCACAGTAACAGCCGTGTAAAATGTGAACTGTGTACCTTTCTTCATTAGTTCCTGTATCTTCTTCCATATATAACATAATATATCTTAAAAAGTTGTTTTCCTTAGAGAAACTTACATAACAGTTTGCCAATTTGTAAAAGTGAATCAGCATTCATCTCCAGAACTCAACTGTGGCTGTATATTGTATTTGGAAAATCTCAAGCTTGATGCTAGACAAACTGTGTCATGTATGAACTGCACCCATTACTTACTAACAATTGCTGTGGAGAAGGGAAGTCCCCTTGGACTGTAAGAGAGACAAGGAAAGTGGAGGACATGGGACCAAAGTTTGTGAGGTGAATGTTAGCTGTCACGAGGAGAAACAAGATTAGGAATGAAGTTATCCGGGAAAGAGGAGGGGTACATGGAGTAGGTGAGATAGTAGAGAGATGGGAGGAGCAGATAACAGGAAGTTTCCAAGTGAGAGGAGAAGAATATAGGAAGATGGAGGCATTTTACTAAACAGACCTGGTCACAGGCTGGAAACAGTTGATATTGCGTTTGTTAGCTTTTATTTGTTTCTATTCCTCTTTCCTCTTATCTTTTTCTATTTAAAACACAAAGACTTGGCCGAGACATTTTATGTTATGGTTGGTGATTGAAGTACGAGGAGTTTGTGTGTGAAATCCAGGCCTCACTTATTCTTATACCAAAGCCGTATTATTATTGTTCTTTGTGTTTGCTCAACGGCATCTGGGAGCTAACTGCCTCTATTGATTTATTCATCCTCAACTGTTTCCAGCCTGTGGCAGGGTCAGTTTGGTAAAATGCCTCCATCTTCCTCTGTCCTTCCACCCCATTCTTCCTTCTCCTCTCACTTGCACACTTTCTGTTATCTGTTCCTCCCCTCCCTTGCGGTCTTTTGTCTGCCTTTCCAACATTTTCTTTGTCATCCTCTTTTTTTTCCATCCATTACAAGCCCATTCCATCTCAATCTGGCTTTCTTGATTTATTTATTTCCTTAAGTTTTTTTTCCAGACTTTCAACTTCATTGTTATCGAAGAATACTATTTTGTCTCGGGTGTTAAGACCATATATGAGAGGTGTTAATTTTTTAATTAAATTAACACTATTATAATGAATCCAAACGAAGTGATTTTTCTGAGCTAACATTGACCCTTTTATCAAAGGTATTGTTTCATCCAGTAATATTAATATTGTGTCAAGGAAAGATAGTTGTGGAAGAGTGATATGAAATATTATTACGTTTTTAATAAATAAAGTTGAACTTACGAAAAAAATATGAATGGCCAATTTTGATCCTTGAGAGCATTCCAATAACATGTTAAACAGTTTCTACAAGGATCTGGTACTGGCTGCAAATAAACTTCTTGCAGGCAAGTTCAATTAAATTTCGGAAATGTAATATTTGGCAGATGAATGAATACATTTTTTTACAAGAAGGTACAGGAAAGGTGGATAGAAAACGTTTAAAAAGGCACAAACAAAATATGGCTTTTACAATGAAAAGACAAAGAGCTAATGGGTGCTTCTTGAAGAAAATCGATCATTATCGCCCAATCCACCGACCTAGGTTTCATTCTATCGGAACTCATCAGGGAGGAGTGTGAAATCTGCAATGCAACTTCCTAAAAGAGAAAACCAAAAAATACAAACGGGAACAGCCATGTTGTGTACGTTCCGTTTAGTATGTTTCCATCCACCTTCTTCCAAATACATACACAAAATACCTCAAAAAAGAGAAAAGTAGTTTTCCTTAAGATATATATTTTTTCATCCAATGTAGCTATCTGGATTTATGTTAAGAAAACATGTGCATAAACTTGTTTTATTAACTTTGATAACATATATTTTACAAACTTTACATACATATACTGTTGCAATTGTGATTCAAATTTGTGTTATGAGGTAAATATTAACTTTTAATATAATTTATTTATTTAAAATAAATTTTAACCACAAATATAATGATAAATTTTGTTTTTACTTTTAGAATATCATCTGCAAATGCTTGTCATATTTCCCTTGATACTTAGATATGATTTTATTAATATTTTCATTCATATAAATCTACTTTGTCGAGTTGGTAAGCATTTTTCTATCTCAATTTATTATAATCAACACATGGGAGTTTCAAAATGTTCATTAACTCCACAAGTCCTAAAATTACAATGACACGCTAACGAGATCTGATATTCAGTGTCTATATATGATTCAAATATTTGAAATATGACACTAACATTCATTTAACCAATAAATTTTATCACATTTATGTATTTTATAACAATTTGTCACACACATGACTATTTTTCAATATTAAGCCTAATTTATAAGCCCCACTAAACTTGTTGAGTCTTCATTAATTCAACAGGAAATTTCAAAATTTATTTTAAAATTTGCTGACAAACATTGTTAAAAAAAATCTCCCATCCTTTTTTCATGTGTATTAAATGTTAAATTTATATTATACATACAATTTTATCTAAAAAGATTTTAATGAGATCCACACCATTTGCAGAGGAAAAAATTGGGGAGCATCAGTGTGGAATTCGACGAAAGAGATAAACAATGGATCAGATTTTCACAATTCGGCAAATATTAGACAAAAAGTGGGAATACAACATGACGTTTTGATGAACATTATACATAGATTTTAAAAAGGGCTGTGATTCAATTAAAAGAAACAAATAATAGTTAAGTTTGGGATACCCAAAAAACTGGTCAAGCTAATTATGGTATGTTTGACTAATACGCATTGCAGGGTACAGGTTGGATGTCACTTAACAGATATTTTCAAAATACATGATGGGTTGAAACCAGGAGATGCATTTTCCCCGTTGCTTTCTACTCTAGCCTTAGAGTGCTATTAGGGTAATGCAAGGGAAGGGTAGGGTTGACATTAAACTTTACAAGGCAGCGATTAGAATACGCAGAGGAGCTAACTTTGTTGGGCGATAAAGAAGGTGTGGTAAGAAATACAGAAAAACTATTATAGTATAGGCTATTAAGGAAATAGTATTTTCAGCCTACACTTCTAAACCTAAGTTTATCATAACAAAGAAAACACATATTGGGGACAATAATTTAGAGATGATTTCCAACAACTATCATTTAGCAGGGTTAACGAGTTTAAATATGTAGGAACAATTCTAACTATCAATAACAATATTAGATTGGAAATTAGGAAAAGAATACAGTTCGAGTGGTTAAGCAGTTGGTGTCTTATCAAATTAAAATCTAAACCAATAGACCAATTCTAATAAAATAGATCGGGCCAAGCTCTAATGACTGAGTACACACATTGCAAATTGTGGATTAATAGATTATAAAAACTAGATTATTTACTAAGGAATAAAACAAAATCTGTGATAAATAAAGTTATTAATGTCAAAATATGGAAGTTGATAAGTAACCACTTAAATTAGTTAGGGCTCAAGTACATTTACAAATATAAAAATATTTTATAGTATTTGCCTGGAGATAATATATTTGGAAATTATTTCTAAAAAAAATAAAAAATGATTCATATCATAATGGTAAATGGTCTCAGAAATATGTGAACATATTCTTTTTCTCTTTCTGTTCCTTTCAACAATGAAAAATGCAGTTAAAGAATTATATCCCATGAACCAGACATTTTTTAAAGGTTAGTTTAAAATGTTTGAATATGTGCTACATATATAAAAATACTAGTTTACATATTAAGGACACAAAGAAACTCACACCAAGTCATATGTGAACAAATAATGTAAATAAACTCTGTG
Source organism: Timema bartmani (assembly GCA_902151455.1). Lineage (NCBI taxonomy): Eukaryota > Metazoa > Arthropoda > Insecta > Phasmatodea > Timematidae > Timema > Timema bartmani. The sequence continues at coordinate 31,906 of CABFWB010002972.1, read as the reverse complement.
AGAAATTTAAAATGTTTACACGAGTGTTTTAAAACATATAGTTAGGAGAAAGAAACGCTATACGATTGCAATTTAGGAGATGAATGGTTATAATAACAGAAATCAGCCATAACTGTGTTATATTCGTGTAAATTGAACAATTACACCTGGACACAGTAATCAAACCCAGGAAATTCGGCTAAGTACGCCAGTTCTTTACCCCTGAGCTATCCTGGGTCCTGTGTGTCATTTTTCACGTCCATTACAGACTCTGTCTTAAAATTTCTTGAAGAATTACCCTGAGCACGGGACAGTCCCTGGATAGCAGAGTAGTTTTGAACTGGTACGCTAAGACAGAGATCCTGGGTTCAATTCCCGTGACATTTTTCAATGTATTCAAACACTTATATTTGTTAACAACATGATTGACAAGTATGTTGTATCTATCTTCATATTTAGAACAATAAATGTTGTTTTAATCCAGTAGTGTAATTGCTTAGTACAAGCGATACTAATGTACACAACATTCTGACTACAAGAGTAGTACATGCATGTTAATCACTTCTGCTCAGGGCTGAGATACTAAAAGATACTTACATGCAAAATATACAAACAAATTTTAATTAGGTAAAAAGTTGGGTTTTATTATTTTAAGGTACTTAACGTGCACTTTCTGAACCAACTAACTATATTATCACATGAGAATTTCTATGAGCAAGAACGAAAGTACCTATGAATTTTGCCGGGAAAGGTATTTTCACAAACCTTTCAGGGTTATTTTGCATTTCACAATCGACATGGGACCGATGGCTTTACTTCCCTTCCGAAGGAAGTTGTGCTATGGATCTTTATAGTTTGAGAAAAATCCGTCGACCCCGGCTGGGTTTGAACTCGCAAATATCAGATCCCGAGGCGAGCACTTTACCCCAAGACCGAGGTCAAGCATGTTTTATTGGAAATTTACAGGCTGAGGTGTATAAAAAATTACCTTAAACCTTGTCTGTGTTCTAAAACAAACCACAAGGTGTAACTTACTTTAGAAGTCAACTCAAGAGTGACAGGAATCGATTCAAATCACATTTAGAACCAATTTTAGTCTTTACATGCAAAATACCTGTGATTTGGATTGTCGCCACTTTACTATAAAACAGTAATATTAGGAATTAAAGATTAGTAGAGTTCTGTTTATTCGCTAATTCAAATAATTCATAAATTAATACACCATATTTTTACTTTTAGAACCGCTTATTTATTTATTTAAACTCTACAAATTTCAGCTCATGGCCGGTCTTACACTCTGAGAGTTACTTAAGCTAATGTTATTCTAAATATTACAAGAGGTTAATTGGTGCAAATATTGAGACTTAATATTAAAACTTAATTGTTTAATAAGACTACTATTTTGATTATAGTTTTGTATAGACATGGGATGCTCCATTTTATAAATTTTGGTTGCCCAGCAAATGATTCTTCCACCTTTTTATGAAAGTATTAACAGATTTTAAACCTTTAAAATCTGATGGTATAGCATTCCAAACCCTAGATGCCTGGAAGGTAAATGATTTTTTAAAGTTTTTAGTTTGATGTTTGGGCACTTGTAAAGAAGCAGCTCTATTTCGTGTTTTATATTTATGTATGGACGATATTTTAGTCACTTCTGAGTCGAGATAAGACGGGCATTTCGATTCTATAATTTTATAAAACTGCGAACCAAAACTCAAAATACGTCGGTTTTCCATCTCGAGCCACTTTAATTTTTTTAGGTAATTGCTAACATAATTATATTTTTTATGCTAAAAATAAATCTTACACAGAAGTTTTTTATTTTTTTATTTTAAGTATTTATTCATGTCAATAAGAAGTTCTGAGGAGTTGTCAAGGTTTGACAGAACCAATGTTTCACATATGTTTGATTTTACATCATTTAGTAGAATGAGCTTGAATTTGTAAAGATGCTTTAAACAATAATATGATTTTTGTACGCGTTAAGGTTATACAATAATGGTTCTAGAGATTAGGAAGGTTATATTTACAGGAAATGTACCTACATTTGTGTGGAGGGAGAGTGGAAAACCATTTAGGAAAAAAATACCTCAGTACACCCGACCGAGATTCAAACCTTGATCTCTCAGTCATCTGTAGTCTGGTCTACTGCGGGAGTAGCGCCTTAGACCATGTTGCCACCGACGCGGGTGTTACAGCATGTTATAAATAAACAGTTGTGAGCTGCTCCCCGCATTTACACACTTTAATGATTGAAACTTAATTATAAGATTTTGATATTCACATTGTTCCTCGTTAAAAAAAGTTAAAAGTAAGGGTACAGTATCGCGATTGTTTATACTCTTGGGTTAAAATTAGCCGCAAACAAGGCAGAATTGCATCACAAAGTGAAGTAACAAAATACCTTATTTTAACGATGAAGTTTGTGGAGGATGCGAGTATGAGTAAAAAGTGTAAACATTTACAAACTTATTTCACTCCCCCGATACTTAAAATATCTATCAAGAAATAAAAGGCACAAAAATTATGTGTAACTAGGTAAAGATGGGCTGAATTCACCAGTTTATGAATAAAGATCTTAATTTTACCCACGAATCTGAATCTAATCAAACATGGTAAATATTATAAGATGTTCACTTTACTGCACGGGATCACCGTTGAAATATATTAGTGGTGATGCTCAAGCTACTAGTTGATAATTTAGGCTTTACTCACATCTATTTTTAGTCTCATTTAAGTAGATTCCTGGGCGAAATATCTTAAATTAGTTGACGTAACTAAGAAACTTGGCACGTCAGTTTCCTTGTGGGTGTGTTTGTGTGTGTTTAGTTTGTCACTTTCTCACTAGGAGCAAGAGGTGTTACCTTGAAGCATGCGGGTTGAATGGGGTTCAGACAAGGGCAGGCAAAGCGGGCCGACTACAGTGTCCAATGAGGAGCATGAGGTCTCTTACAGAAGGCATGCAGGTCTTGTTGTCAGCCCCTGCAACCATACAACGTGCACCGCACGCAATTACTAGGTACGTCACACACATGCTTCACGTCACATTACAGGAAACGGGGGCGGGGGGACAAATATACTACAGGCAAAATATTCACAGACTTGGAGACAAATTAAAAGATGAGTTTCCTACAATCTACAAATAAATATATCATAAAGTGGTTTGATGTTTTGTGGGGAAAAAAATGGTTAGACTATACAGTACCTAGTTTAACATTTTCACCTTCTCCTTTATTAAACACTTTATAATATTGTTTGTGGTCCTTTCTTCTTTTTTACCTACATAATATATCGAGACATGGAAAAATCGCTTCATTGATAAGAGTGAATTGTTTTTAAGTTTTTTTACATCCATCCATTATCGTTTCTAACCTGTGGCCTGTGGTCAGTTTTTTTTCCCAAGCCATATATTTTCCACCACCGGCTGGCTAGGCCAGTAGTAGCTTCATGTGTCTTATAATATAACTTAAGACTAGGACAGACACAACATCCAGTTCCCAGATATTAATTCATCAATGTGAAAGGGTAAACCCACATTTCACCAATGATAAATTTTTCGGCTATGCCGGGAATCAAACCCGGTATCCTTAGCTCAGTAGACACACACGCTACCGACTGAGCTAAGGTGTCTTGATTGTTTCATTAACTTTCTAAGCATATACAAGGAAGACTCATGTGTTTGGTTCAGTTATTATCGGCCATATTAATTTCCAAAACTTCAGTCGAACGTGGAGCGTGAAGACAATATGAACGCCTGTGAGAAGAGTTAATGGAGAGAGGTTTTTTAAGGCAATACAATGTTTTCCGTGACCGAGCGACTGGTTTAACTACACAGAAAGAGTTTGATGGATGCTTTACAGCTAGAGCCCCTATGTGTTTTACTGATCAGCGTTCCTGTCAACGGATCCAGAAGTCCCGGGTTCGATTCCCGGCACTTCTAAACTATCTGTGAAGCTGTAGTTAGAGTTGGTACATTTTTACTGCTTGGTACTCGTGAACACATTTAAACAAAATATTATTTTCATTCCCTTCACAATTATATTATTTTAGCTTTCTAGTGGATTGTGTTTTGATTTAACAAACAAATTTTAACTTGTGGCCATTTAATCAATCATTATATTCGACAGTTAAATAAATCTACATGCACATTTTAAGTTATAATTCCCAAGTGAAAAAGAGATTTAAAATGTCAGCCACGTTTTTTTATTTATGAATGCAAATATCAAAATTGATCAATTTGGATATTAACATCCTAATACTACTTAATTTTGCAAGTTATTTTTGACAAACAAAATTTAAAAGTCCTGTGAATTTTGTTAAAAAGTGGACCAAGACATACTGCCATGATTATTATAATACACCCTAGACTTTTTCCAACAGTTATAAACTAATACCGTAGTTTGTTAACAGATATTACAGGTACTTTGAGGTAAAGTTGGGATAACATGACAATGCTTATTGTTTTATGATTGTCTATATTTTTATTTTACTCAACTTTAACTGGAATTTACAAGGTTATTGGTAAATTTTTATAGAAATTTAAACACAAAGCAGAAAGTTGTACACTTTTAATTCGGTTTAATGTGTCTACTTTTTTAATCATTTGATAATTAAGCTAAAATTATATTGTAAAGCTGGCTTAAAATAAAGCAATGTAAACCTTATTAAAGATAGTGTTAACTGATTTCTAAAATATCTCATGCATTATTTAATGTAAGCCATGTAAATTTTACAAAAAGGTTGATCTGATTCCTAAATTGCCTGGTTACAAGATTTTGCATTGCTTGGACCTCTAAATCTTATTTTTTACCCAAGCTTCAATAACATATATTATATAATTATATTTGTAATAGTCTACAGATATCTGTTAAATAACTTCTTTTTCCCTAAATCTATATAAATAAATACAGAGATCAAATTGGAAGAAAAGTTCTTCTTCATTGAAAAAATGTAGATGAAAGAATATATTTTAGTTTTTTTTCAATATTTTTTTTTCTTTCTTTGACATGTCTAACTTTTAAGCATTCATTTTAACAATACTACATATATTGTACACAATAAATACATTTTCTCTGTTTGTTACTAGAACTATAATTGCTGAAAATACTGATTAATCAAATTAAATTAAAAAGGAGGATTTCAATGAATATTATTTATGTATGAAATAAAGTGCATTGACCAAAACAATTTCTAATAAATAAAACTATAGAACAGTAGGAAAATGGTAGAGCACAAATAAAAGTAAAAACACTAACACATATTTACACACAATTCAATATTTCGATGATATTATAGTATCCTGAAGAAGATGCTATAATAGCATCAAAATATTGAATTGTGTGTAAATATGTGTTAGTGTTTTTACTTTTATTTGTGCTCTACCTTTTTCCTAATATTCTATCATTTTATTTATTACAAAATGAATATTATTTATAATCTTTATAGTCAGATAATTGTATATTGAATTGATGAAATAATGATAATAATAATAATAATAATGTCATTTTTATTTGGGTGAAGTTAAGGCCAACACCTTTTACACTTAAAATAATCTTTTTTAACCAAAAAATGTTATGAGTCTACTTAATGTTTTAATCTATAAAAAGTTGAATCTATTAAATTTCAATCAATTTGTCGAACATTTGTGTATGGTAAGCATGTAAGTTGGTTTGATCGTGCATTCACCGAAATCTCCTATTTGATTTAATTTTAAATGCAAAATTTGTGCTTAGTATAGAAAATCACAATTGTAAATCACAGATTGAACTACACTAAACAAAGCGAGCTTAGATTCTAAAACATCACAGTTACATCCTTCTAATTATAATATTAAAATTTTAATTAGTAGACTATTTGGAAGATTTGATATAGTAGGAATACATTTTAAATAGCTACCTACCGTTCTCCTCCTATGACTAATTTACCAACCGTCTAGCAGAGGTAAAACCAGAATTATATCTAAAGTAGGCCTATATAAAGACTGTTTATATAGTCTGCTATTATTTGACACTTAACTGACAGTTCTAAAAGGTACTAGATCTACTGTCATATATTCATATGGCAAGGTTTAATGTTAACGATGTCATTCGACAGCTCTCTGATATAGCGACCTTGTCAATGTCAACTATTCTACTATATTTTTATCTCAACATTGTCAAAATAGTAAAATTTCGGTATAGTTAAGAATTATGTAATAATCTACAAAAGATTAACACTAATTCAATGTATTATAAAACAGATTTGTATCATTATTTATCTCAATTGGTGTTTTGGCACATTGTTTTGTAGGCATTAAGTCAGATGTGAACATTTTAAGAGTTACAAAGTAGACTATATATTATTAACATACAACAATATTATTGAAAAACTTGAAACATTTTTATTCTGAATAGACCCTTTCAACAGTAGCACTGTAGTAGTTTGGAGTCAGGAATAATGAACGACCCAATGAATTAACAATTTTAGTAAAATATACTTGAATATTGTTTAAAATCTAGCTACTCCCTAATTTAGTTGTTAAATATCTGTATTTATCAACGAGGGACTACATTGAATATCATCTCTGAGGGAACTGCATGGTTACGATTGGGAAACAGCGTTGTCATTCTCTCGTTTTCGTGTGGTAAATATCCCCTCAAATATAAGACAAGTTTGGCAACGCTGGTTAGTGGAGGTTGCCAGTACCCCTACACACCACCTTCAGATATAACTGAGAGAGAGGATATTTGGCAACAGTTAATTGAGAGAGAGTGAAGATAAAGCATTTTTCCTGCAGTTCCTTCAGCGATGATATTGGATGTAGAAATCACAAAAGGGTGTAAAATATCAACATTGAGTTAAGTCAATAGATATGATTATTATTATCCTCGAATTCAAGAAACCTCTCTAACACTAATTTGTGAGCTATTTTAAAAATACTTGTTGAGACAAGTTTCAATAGTGAGAACTAAATAGGTACTATCAATCTCATTATTAAACTATCTTGAACATTTTTCTCTCTTATAAATCTGGTGCTAGTCAGCCCTAAAACTGTGTTCAAACTCACAACTAACACTTTGGCAATAGAACCAATTTTTAATAAGTGAAGCTTTTTCAAATAAATAAGTACAAGTTTGAGGCCTTAAGAAGAAATGGAAGCTCTGTTAATCTAACAATGAATACTGATGATCATATATTTAATTAAAAATATTGCAACCATATTGTGTTTAGTACCAGGAATTGATGTTACTATAAAACTAAAAAGGGGGATCAGGTAGAAAATAGTCATTATTATAAGTATTAAAGTTAAAAAATAACAAAAATGTGGTCCCATATAATATAGGAGTGTTGAATGTATATAAGTTGATATCCATTTCATTCCAAAAAAAGGAAGCAATGGCAAAAATATTTAAGGAAGGAATTCTTTTGAAAAGAATCAATGGAAGTCAAACTTGGCATGTTTCAGGTCATTTTTGATGTAGGTACTACCTTTGTTCATTACATTATTATTTTTATCATATTATTACACAAAATGGGAGTTAGATGTCTAGACTTTAAATGGTAGCATGTTTATATATGTTATTGTTATCAGTTCTGTAGTCAATTCAATAAAAGAAATCTAACAATATGTTTGTAGGAATAATATTGATAGTTTGTAATAATATTAATGAAGTTTTATGTGCATTTTTTTAACACGCCACACAAATAAGAAAACAGTTACTGTAAAGACAATAGACAACATTATGATTCAAGTATTCCCTTGGCCTATTATGTGTCCAAACCTACCCATATAAAATGTGTAAATTTGGTATATTAACCCATTACCTGGCGCGGCCGTTGAAAATCTTTGTTTTCCCAAAACATTCCCTGGCGTGGATGCAAATCAACGTATCATTGCAATAAGTTACCGTAATGCCATCTATCAATGAACCTCTGTACTTTTAGCCAGTCTGAATACTTCATTTTGAAACTAATAGACGGAGTTACCAGTTTAATGCTATACTATGACCATGAATAAAGAAATAAATCAGAAAATAAGTGAGAATATTTATTCGGATAAGAGTGCACAGGAAGAAAAATGGCCGCCGGGCCTGCGTAGATTGCTGTACTACACACATGCTAGGGAAATAGGTTAAATAAGCTGCTTTGAAATAAAATCACATTGTTAAGATTATATGTATAAAGACCTGTCAATTGTTAGTAAACTGTTTGTTTACACTCTTTTATGTCAACAATATTAATTAATAATCCAAGCAATTTTCTCCATTCTATTAATTTTGAGAAAGTTTCAAATGTAAATTGTCAAATAAATTAAAAGAATTAGGTGTGGTTTCTTTTGCACCAAATGAAAGGGAGGTTTGGTAAAGAGCATGCGTGTCGACATTCACACAGTCGTTTCCTTGTCACTTATGACCTTAATCCCATCCTTAGTTATCTGTATCTGAACATTAGCCACAGGCTCCTCTGCTATTGGTTGCTTATCACTGCTCACCTTCCTATTGGTCACTTTGTCCCCGGTGGCAGTGGCGACTATCTGCACGGCCTGCCCCGGGTAACCCATGTTCCCAGATTTCCGAGCGTTCTCCTCGTTGCTAATACTCTCCTTGTATCGGACTTGGTGTTCTTCGTCGCTACGCTCCACGTGGATGAATGTTGGGACCAGTCCGTTTGGAACAAAGTTTGTTCGCGCCGTGTCTGTGTAGGTGGGGCTTGGGGACTCCATGTTAACATCACTTGGGGAGGGGGTTAAGAAACAATTTAGAGTATTGTTAGGAAATAAATACTTACTGTTGATAGCGCCAAGTCCACAAATCCAATTGAGTGAGCACAAACAAGAAACAAATATGTTACATTTACAAGTTTATTTAATGATTCATTTTATATTTGGCTTTGCCATTTCAATCATATACAAGCAACTAAAGGGGCCACAACGGTAAGCAAGACATTGCCACACAGATGTTGATTCTACAGGGTGGGCAAGAAATCCCCGTACCCCTAACATTAATCAACATGTTATTATAACAGGTAATTGGTTGGCAATAGTATTTATTTGGCCCTTGGCTTAGGTTGGCAGTATTGCTTTCAAGGTGACAAAGTTTGCTCACTCATAGATATTTTGTTGTACACCACAGTATAGCCAAGGTAAGCGCTAACAGTTAAATTATTGAGAAGCGGTTGGTAACAAGTGTATGGGGTCACGAAATAGTGAATGTGTCCCAGGATCGCTTTAATAAGGCCACACCTCACAAAGCGATAATGCTTGAGAGGGAAAAACATGTACTTGCTTCAGGCAGTGCTAAAGACAGGCCGCGGAACAGACGAATAAAGATGCGACTGGGAATGTGCGCTGCTGTCGTCGATTCCGTTTCACAATTTCCAGTGAAATCAACTTGTAAATGAGCTACTGAACTTCGTGTACCATGGTCTGTACAATGCAAGAGCATGTTACAAAATACTTTGAAGGGAGTCTGTTTCAATGGATGTTTGTCACTGAATTATCGGCTAGAGACAAGGAACTGTGGGCCGATGCCTGTTGTTCTTTGTTAGCACATTTCTAAAGGCAGTGTCTTGCACAAAGGAGATGTTATCTGATGAATGTGTAATCTATCTCAGTTCATGCACCAGACACATTTACATCCGGGCTAAAGACACCCGGGATACGTAGGGATGCACCACACGTACAAGAGGTACAGGGACTTCTGGCCCACCCAGTATTATTGGTCGATTTAAAATATAGTTCATGCCAAAATAATGCCAAAAGACTCCAACCGAGATATATTTCCTTAACAACCCTATAGTTTGAGTTTTATTAATAAGAGAGGAAAAAAAGAATGAAAATGTGACATTAGCTGATTTTAAATTACCTTTTAAGCATATTTGTGGAGCTATGAGATTAGGTTTGTTGAAAAAGGGCTCTAGATTTAGCCTCACTAACAACTTAATTTATTTGAGGTATTTAACTTTCAATTTCTGAACCAACCGATTATATCAACATATGGCTTATAAATTAACTTAAACCTAGAAAAGATACTACATCCAGCCCCCAGCCATTAACTTATTATTGTAAAAGAGTAAACCCACATTTCACGAATGATAAATTTTCCAGACATGCCGAGAATCGAACCCGGGACCCTTAGCTTGACACTGAGTTAAGGTATCACCAAAACAACTATGGTAATTTTTCTATAGCCTCACAATATCAAATTTGAGAAATAGCAGTGAGATTTTCACACTACCTTAAAATAAGAAGTTTCAAGTTTACTTTCCCCCTCTTATTGACATGACAGAGGGTGGTTGTAGGTGAATCTCAAAAGGGAGCATACACTTACAGAGAATAGAGAAGTAGTTCCATAAAACTACACAGACCATTGTATTTTAAGTCGTATGGCCCAACAATGATGGATACTTTCTTGATGACCGAGGCGACCATCTTAAATTAGTCTTTAAATTAATAAATATGACCTTATTTATTTAATTTTTCTTTTTTTATTATTTTGCTTTAATAGTTTAATTAATTTCAATGGTATGTAATTCAAACGTTAGAACCAATATGAGTCAACAAGATGAATAAAACATAAAAACAAACATTTAGACACTAAAATATTTGATATCAAAAGTTTTACAAATGGGTGGATTGCACCATTTATAAATATGATGATGAAGTCAAGTGAATATGGTTGCCTACAGTCTGAGAAAACTTAGGTACGGTAACAAGTTAGTAAGTTGAACTAACACTCCGTCTTACTACTTGTTTATGTTACAATCATTTGTATTGATCACGCTGATGAAATAAGTATGAGGAAGGTTGAATTTAAAGTAAGTGCACCCTCACTAGCATGGAGAGAGAGAGATAAATCTTTTAGGGAAAACCACCCTCAGTGAACCTGACCGAGATTCAAACCCCATCTCTTTGTTTCCAGTAGACCAGTCTAACACAAGAGGGACGCATTAAACTAGTGATTCCCAGCTGGGGTTCTGCGAGAATTTGCAAACGCTTTCTTTTTGTTGGTCTGTCCATAATCTGTGGACAATGTGTAAATACATTAATAAAACTTGTGTATCAGGAGAAGATGAAGAGGGGAGGTGGGTAATAATGTTAAAAGTGAGGTTATTAAGAATATTGAAAAGATATGTTCAAGGAACGAAGGACACTAATCAGTAAATATAAAGAGATAATAAGTACTTTTTAAATATTTAAATCAAACGTATGAGTTTATTATTTACTACTGGTTTATATGTATGTTTTGTAATCCACCCCTGTCGAAACTAATATATGTCAGCAAGGTAGGGATTCACCAAGATTTTACTAAATATTTTAAGAGTTGCTTCAAACGAAAAAGCTTGGGAATCCATGCCTTAGACTGTTTGGCCACTAAGGCCATCAATAGTTGATTTAGCATAAAAATCGAACAGGTAGTAAGAAGTGGTGCTAAAAAAAAGTTGGTTTTCTGTTTTTCTATCGATAAATCTTTACAAGTTTTTTTTTGTCTACACTAGTGTCTTGGCTGGAATAAATAATCATATGTATCAAATCAGGGTGAACATTTTAGATCACAGAAAATTATCAAACAGATGATTATATTGCAGATATTAAATTAAACCAAAATAAAATGTTATTTTATATGAAATTTCATGCTTTTCAGTGCACTCATGCTTTTATTGAAACCAAACCAATGAAAATTAAATAATTAAATAAACTATTAACTAAAAGTAAAAATACATTTGTTTTACAAATCACACAATGATTACAATTTTTAAAAACAAGAATAAAACTCAATCACAATCTTAGGTGCAAAGAAAGACAATGTTTTGTGAGTGGTCCATATTTTGTTATAAGCAAGATATGGCAAGGTGAACGCAATTGTTCTAGCAATGTTTGCATAATTTGCTATAAAAAATGTAATGAGAGTTAATAAGTTAAGTACAAGTTACTAAGTTTTAGTTCTTTTGTTGAACATGTTTTCTTCCATTAATCTCTAACAATTTAAATAGTAAAGTGATTTTTTTTAACACAGCATTTAGAAGTTTGTTGTCGAACATAGCTTTTGTAAATATGACAGTTTCCGGTTTCATAAAGAAAGTGCTCTTAATGAAGGATAAAAATGATGCAGTTACTCATTTCGTGAATTTGTTTAAGGGTTATGAATCTTTTAACACAACCTATTAGAAGTTTTGTGTTAGTACTAAGTAATGTTTCTGCATATTAAAAACTTAATACATTCTTACTTTAAGGCAGTTGTTCCCAAACTTTGTGAATAGCGGATCACCCCTACTGTTTCCGTAATTTGGAGTACCATCAAGATCAAACTGAATATTTACTATTTCGGTTCAGTTTTAACGGCGCTCAGGTATGTAATAACATAGATGGTGCTGCTGCACCCGCTGTCTGAGCTTGAATAAATGTTGCCACCCCTTCAGGCCTCCAACAACTGTTTAGATCTGTTTTACTTTAGGTTGGACCTGAGTCGTAATATATTTATAAGATCTGGTGAGGGCCCTATCTTTTTTCCAACCTTAATATGCTTGTTTTGTGTGGCTTCTCATGGCGTACCATCAGGAATAATTGTACGTACCAGTGGTGGTACAAGTTTCACAGTTGGGAACCACTGCTCTATGGCATGAAAAAGTTCATTGCTACACATACAAACATACGCCACTTATCCTCGTCTTGAGCTAGTTCTATCCAGTCCACCTCATTACACCCTATCCCTATCTTGAGCTAGTTCTATCCAATCCACCTCATTACACCCTATCCCTATCTTGAGCTAGTTCTATCCAGTACACCTCATTACACCCTATCCCTATCTTGAGCTAGTTTTATCCAGTCCACCTCATTAAACCCTATCTATATTTTGAGCTAGTTATATTCATAGTTGTATTCTGTTAAACGTAGGTTCGAGCGGGGTGACAAATTTCTATTAAAACAGATAATTTATTTTAAAATGGGTTAATGAAAGCGTTATAGGGTAGTTAACAAAGGAAAATTAGTATCTGGTTCATTGCCATCCTTTTATTTGAGGTATTTAATACTATTAGAGAAAGAAGGAAGAAGCATAGGGTTCAGCTCTGGAACTTTAATTTTCCTTTCAATCATCACTATTGGAGGAGACACAAGATTAAATCATGGAGCAGTTTTTAATATTACTCCCTGCAAGTTGGTGACATTCCTCACGTTGAGAATTGGTGTATTTATAATATATTTAGTTGAAAGTGCGGTACTCACTTTTCCTTGGTGTTATAGAGGCCGTGTTTGTGTACGTAGTCAATGACAGGGTCCACCAGCAAATACTTGACACTCTCAGAGCGTCGGAGTGCTCGTCGTATCTTCGTGGAACTCACATCATTGGTGATCCACTCGGTAACTATGTGAATGTTATTCTGAAAATGTAACACAATAATATACCATTTTACTTTTGATCCGACTATTTAGGTGTTCAGATAAGTTATGTGCTTACAACATTAATTTACCTAACATGTTTCTGAACCATTTTCAAGCCTTTTACAACTTACAGTTTAGTGAATAGCTTAGCTTTGAACTAGGGATAGGCCCTCAAATCCTTAAGGATATTCGAGAAAATTTCAGATTCAAGATTCACATCATTAAGAATAATAGTTTTCTTCTTCAATTTTCCAAGTGAAATTCGTTCTAGAGCCCTAATTTTGTTTATTGGTGGTTCAGAACCAGTTCAACAACCAGGCCCCAGACCAGTAATTTAACACTTAACTGAATGTATTAATACTATAATGATTGGTTATAAGAAAGAATGCTAACATTTATTATTTTCTTTTATTCTAATATAAATAATTTCCTCCTATGTTCATAACAATTTCAATTTTCTTGACTCCTTGAATATAATATCGTTAAGTACTCAAGGTTTGAGGTCTCATCCCTAATTATAAATTGACACACTTGGACCAACATTTATATACAACGTTTAATACTCTATCATCAAGAGAAGAAGAAAAGTAGTGTTACACTTTGTTGGAAAGTTTACAAGCATGTTGCTAATACACCATCACAACCGAGATGCCCGCAGGAGGGGGCCAGAGATTCTAATGTTGTATAAGTATTGGAAGTAGGCTAATCTCCCCCCAACAGTGTTCTTAACTAGCGCTCAAACAGTGCCCCCAGCCAACAAACATTGAGTTACAGAATATAACTAATTACTAGCTTACTTTAGTGTTGATAATTTGGCCCATGCGCGAGCAATTCCAACAGGATTCACCATTCAAATTGTCAAGGTCAAGTGTCCACCCACAAATTTTGATGAATTTGAAATATTTTTCCTATGTTGTATCTTATTTTCAGGAGACAGGGATTGCCTTAAAAGTGTGTTTTGAGGCTTCAATGTAATAAATTTTCCCGAGGGAGGACCCCCGGGCTGGCCGCCGTACTAGATTTT
>CABFWB010002972.1:0-17451 GCA_902151455.1 Timema bartmani | reverse complement strand
ATTTTGCCCCCCCCCCCTCCCCCCCCGGAGAAAAATCTTGCGGGCACCCTTGCATCACAATTATTCATTTCATAATCAACACTAGCACTTTACTTATCAAATATTTTATTCCATTTGCAACTAAAGTGATTTACCTGATATTTTGTCAAGATGTCTGACTCGTAAATGAACTTATAGGGGTTAGTTCCATTCCTTGTAACGACCACCAATCCATGCTGGCCAACAATAGTTTCAATCTGAAATCAAAACCTTACTTTGAATAATAATCTGGGTAAATGTGGCTGCAAGTAAATGTGGCTGCAAATAAACTAAACCTTACAATGAGTCAGTAGATTGAGTTAAATCTGCCTACCAAATGTATTTACATTTCGGTATGTCTTCTTAAATTGTCCGAGGTATTGATATGAAATAAATAAAGAATTTAGTTTTTATTCTTCTTATGCCCAAAAACTCTCAATGTTGTATGCAAATAAATTTGTTGAAAATTAAATTTTTCATTCCCTTATGTTGGAGTTATTTTCTCTACGAGTCAAAGTGTTGTTTTTTTTGCATCGCATTTTACTACTTGTTCAGGTTATAAGCCTATGCTTATACAGTAATTACGCTAATGGTTATAGGGAGGAAGGTTATGTTTTATAGGAAGTGTACCCACACTTGTGTGGAGGGAGAGTGGAAAACCACCCTCAGTACAACCCGATCATGATTCAAACCTCTATCTCCCCGTCAGTGTACTGCGAGAGTAGCGAGTTAGTAGACCACGCGGCCACCAAAGTGGGTAATATAAGTCAAAATACAAAATTCAACAAAATAACTTGGTAGAGTAAAGCAATGGCAAACTATTCAATAAAACAACTGACGTCTTCATCTGCCCAGAGCCCCGGGGTTCCAAACGACTCGAGAAGGTCAGCTCCACACAACAGTTTCACCTGTACCGGACCTTCTGCCTTGCGAGTCATGTCATCGGGAATCCAGTGGAGCTCATCTCGTCGCTGACGCTTGTTCGGAGTGTCGTTCATAGTTAGGATGGAGTTCAGTTGGTTCTGGAACAATCAATCAATTACCATAGTTGTTAGCCCTACATTCCTTGTAACCAAGTTCCAACAAAGAGACTTAACTCCCTTTGTAATATGCCTTAACCTAGAGCAGTATTGCACAAACTGTGACAACAGGATTAGTCGTGCCTTATTGGTCCAAGATGGCCGCACGGACACTCTGGTGATAGGAGTGTTCTGGAGGCCTAGTAGGAGTGTTCTGTAGGCCTAGGTCTGGGAAAGGAGTGTTCTGTAGGCCTAGGTCTGGGACAGGAGTGTTCTGGAGGCCTAGGTCTGGGACAAGAGTGTTCTGGAGACCTAGGTCTGGGACAGGAGTGTTCTGGAGGCCTAGGTCTGGGACAGGAGTGTTCTGGAGGCCTAGGTCTGGGATAGGAGTGTTCTGGAGGCCTAGAAATGGAACAGGAGGGTGGAGTGGAACATGAGGGGTAGTTGTAGAGAGGATGTTTTCCTGGAGTACTTGTGTTTTAGGCAGGAAGCGCTAGTTTTTGGGTGTAAGTATATCCACAATGTTGGGGGATTAGGAGCGCTTTCTGGATCAGCTGCTCTCACCATTTTCCTCTCTTCTGGGAGCTTGGCACCTCTCGAATGTTCTGTGGGATATCCGGTGATCCTAAGGAAACTGGCCTGATGGATGCTACCCTCTGTAAGGTTGAGGATGTCCTTGAGAAGCTTGTCATGACACTACACAGGACTAGGTGCGGGGGTATCCGTGGGAAGCCAGCAGAGGGACACTACACAGGACTAGGTGCGGGGGTATCCGTGGGAAGCCACCAGAGGGACACTACACAGGACGAGGTGCGGGGGTATCCGTGGGAAGCCACCAGAGGGACACTACACAGGACGAGGTGTGGGGGTATCCGTGGGAAGCCACCAGAGGGACACTACACAGGACGAGGTGTGGGGGTATCCGTGGGAAGCCACCAGAGGGACACTACACAGGACGAGGTGTGGGGGTATCCGTGGGAAGCCACCAGAGGGACACTACACAGGACGAGGTGTGGGGGTATCCGTGGGAAGCCACCAGAGGGACACTACACAGGACGAGGTGTGGGGGTATCCGTGGGAAGCCACCAGAGGGACACTACACAGGACGAGGTGTGGGGGTATCCGTGGGAAGCCACCAGAGGGACACTACACAGGACGAGGTGTGGGGGTATCCGTGGGAAGCCACCAGAGGGACACTACACAGGACGAGGTGTGGGGGTATCCGTGGGAAGCCACCAGAGGGACACTACACAGGACGAGGTGCGGGGGTATCCGCGGGAAGTCCCCAGAGGGACGTTACACAGGATAGTTAAAAGATAAAAGATATGGTTGAAGTTTATCTAAAGTGATTTATTGTAGTGAATTATCATGTTACAGCCAGATTAACAGTTGAGATTCTGCTTGTCTGATACAATGTTTCTTATAATTATAATAAATTACACGTATTCTGTCGGCAGACTTCACAACTGAAACTCTACTAATATTACTATAACTAGGCTACCTATATTTAAATTGTTCATACATATTAAGTAAGGGAGGCGAAGAGGACAGACCTCTCATATTTCCCCTCCCCAACCTCAGTTCCTTAGGTGTGGTTGTCTGTGTCACACACACAATGACCTGTCCTTGTAAACGTTGTCCTAACAGTGCGAGCTGACCTGGTCGAGTAAGCAAGGGAACATTGTCCTGGGTGATGGTGTACCAAAACTAGAGAGCTCAGTCTTTTTTTTGTAACATAATTAGCATGTTTTTTACCAGCCACATGGCATAGCATTCGTTATCTTTCTACTTTTTCATCTAAGGTCTAAGAATAAAGTATTGTGATCGTGAAAGTTTTCTAACTCGAGATTATGATGAAGATTTAAGTTCAATGAGACCCCAAAACAAAAAAAAGTTGTTTTTACAATTTTGTCTGGCTGGCTGTCCTTGACCACAGATTTGAAAGTGGTTGATGGATTTTATTCAAACTTTTGACTATACTTCAGAATTTTTATTTTTTATTTTCACCTTAGCCTTAACTCAACGGTAGTTTATTGATGAGTGATTTTTTGAAATTTTAAATATTTTAAAAATGGCTAATTATAATGATTTAGTTCAAAATGAGTAGGTATCTTAAGTTGTTTGCAATGAAAATACAGCAATTGTGTTTATATGTGTCCTTAAGATAATTCATGTCATGATAGACTACTAATGAGTGATTTTCAAAAAATTTGCATTTAAAAAAAATAGCTCTAATGATCTTGTTCAAATTTGGTATTTGTGGGCTACTTTACATGTTAAATAATATTTTTATATTTATTTCTCTAATATAAATTAATTTAAGGGTAGTTTACTTATGACAGATTTTATAAAATTTGTAATTTTCCGAAATGGCATTTAAGATCTAGTTTGAATAAAAAAGTATTTGGGAGTTGTTTTTCATAATAAATAACAATATAATTTTATATTTTTATAAATATAAATAATTTTAGAGTAAATTGGATAAAGCTGATTTTTTATATTTTGACATCTATTTTTAAAATGATGTAAAGCAATAAATATAGTTTTAAATTAATATATGAAGTTTGTGCTGTTGTGTTAAGAGGATGAGTGTGGATCGAGTGACGAGGCAAATATATGAAGGTAGAGTGTGTGGATCTAAAGGTAGGGGGTAGGCCGTGTGAGACATGGCTAAATGTTGTAGACGAATGTATGAAAAAGATAAACACTGTGTCATAACATTTACTATCAAATGTAAACCACCAGATAAAGGTATTTTAATAAAATTAAAACCAATGCAACAATTCCTCGTGAATACTGTAGTTTACCTGATGATATTGCATGACGACCTTCGTCCTGGACCAAGTGTCTTGGTGACACTCCCATTCTGACAGTCTGATCCAATCCGAGCTTTGCAGCGCGAGTCGTGTCATGTTACACCTGTGCGTCGCCGACTCGAGATCTTTCTTCCCGTAGCCGTCGTGAACAGGTGAGATTATGCCGCCAATGACGGTGTGGTGACAAGTTCTTTGTAAGTGGTCTCTGGCGATTTCTACAGTTAAAACCGTTCAACACAAGGTAACATGAGTGCACGTTATCAAGTCGGGTGCGAGAATTTTAGGGCATAAATGAGTACACAAGGATACACCCAAAAATACAATTTGAGGGGGTTAAGGAGGTTTCAACAAGCCTGTGCGAATCCATGATTTCCAATCTCGAATCAAATCCAAGACTCGGCTAAGTAACTCGAATTGAATCTCATGGTAAATTTATGTTATTGAAGAAAGGAAATCCTAGAAATGAATTTTATACTTAAAAAAATTGTACCGAATATTTTATTTTTAAAATAAGTACAGATATAAATAGAACCATTTATTTAGACTTACTATGATAACGTTTCAAAGTGAATCTGTGTTTAGTATTTTACTATGTTAAATTTTCAAATACAATCCAATAAAAAAATATTTCAATAAATGATGATAAACATTTTAAACACATTTTAGGTGTATTAAAAAAATAAAGTAACAAAAATCACTAGTCTCTGAAAGTGAAAAATCAAATAAAGAACATAACATTTAGTAAATCATAGAGCAAAGATTGATTAATATTTACAAAAAGGTGAAACTAGCTACTATTTTTAAACACAAGATACTCTGTCACAAACAATTGTCTCCCACGACATTCCTTTGCAACCCAGAACTCAAGTTAATTGCTCTTTTCACTCTAATACGCCACTGGTTTCTGGTCTGATTCTATTAATCTGTTAAGTATGAATAATCGAATTTGAATCTTCCAATATTAAGGTTCAATATTTCAAATTCGGATTCAGATCTGAAATTTTGAAGGTTTAGCCAGCCTTAGTTTGCAAATAATGAATCAAGGCTATTATTTCTGTGGGGAATTTGAGTTGCACTTTTAAAGTGAAGAACAGAATATCTTTGAATATAATAAACTAGTAAGCCTAGTCTTAAAATATAGCCTATACATTTGAAATGTATTCAGTGCTCTTGAAATTAGTTTTTATGTTTTATATTGAGAATTATTTGTGATAAAAGTAAACTGTGTGCTGTGACAGATAAAAATATTTATTTCGACTCTTAGGTTGTGCACCATCCCCAGTGGGGGGTAGCAATTGGCTAACTAGCCCTCTCTTGGGTGTGCCGCTGTATAAACATCAGATCATATTGGTTGCAATAGTTTCTTAGGTTCGGGTCTAATCTACAAATACTTACTTCTTTATATCTGGCCTTACTAAAAAATAATGTTTTGATTCATAAACATTTAGATGAAAAGAAAAAAAAAAATTTTCTTTGAAAAACCAGGTTTGGAATCATACAGTGCATTTAATGATAGGTACAGGTGGGATGTTTCAAGTAGCTATCTACCTAGCCTAGCAATAATTATTATAGGGCCCTAACATAGCCATGATTTTCTTAACCATAACTCAAATAAGTCAACCGCAATATGTATGTATGAAAGTGAGGTCATGCTAGAGACCGGGTGGATAAAAATCAACATTTAAAAAATTTTGATCATGTTTTTCCCCATTTATGTTTCCTGCAGTTCACTTCCCTATTTGAGAGTGGCTCATTTTTAATAAAATGTTGCATGCTAAAGATGTTAAAGAATTGCTTGAATAGACTCGGTCGTATCTAAATCTTCATGATATTTTAGGAAGGTGTTTATTTGATTTTTAGTTTCTAATTAGTCTTTAAAACGTGAATATTTGTGACTAAACATTCAGATATACAAGAGAGTATTTCAATTTGTGGATATTAGGCCAACTTTTCAGGTAGTGCATATCTTTTCAAATAAATTCCTTCCTCCATTTTTTCCGTCAGGCTCAGTAGTTTAAATACTTTATAACTATTGATAGTGAGCGTACTAATATAAGTTTTATTTTAACAACAACGAAATGCATCCAAGCTACTTACCAAACATTCTTAGGTGCATAATAGTCGGTGGATTAAATGCACCACACTCTATTAGCACTATGTTTGACGGTGCCATGGTCAACAAATAAATTTACTTAGTGAATATACAATAATTTTAGAGTTTGTTACCATATATAGTGAGAAATGCACATTGTAATGGAAAATGTTATTGGTGATCAGCAGTATTTGACATTCAGCATCGGGAAAATGCTTCTGCTAGTGACGTAATCTTGCGCCATAGATATGTAACATAAAACATTGTAGCCAACGCTAAGCAAATTAATTCTGTAATTATTTTATTTTTATTAATGTATTTTTATTTATAAAAGGAAGTTAATGCAATAAAATTTTGAAAATATAATTAATACATTGAAATAAGGATATATATATTTATTTTTCATTAAAAGATAAAATTAATTAATCAAGTTTTCTTTTTAAGATATTGGCTATCCATTTGATTCAAAACATTGTATATCCATAAAAAAACTGTTTACCCTAAATGGAATGGAAACTTGATATTAAAAAGGACAGCAAAGTGTTCCGGTGTCTTGTAAAATACATTCATCACATATATAAATAGTTAATTACATAAGTTAGATTTGTATTAATAATTAATCGTGCTAATATTTACTTCTAATGAAATGGCCGGTGTTGTACCTGTTACTGTTAGAACATCAGGTCGAAAACAATGGACTTTACATGGTAAAGTGATTAATTTTTTGAAATATTTTTTCTGGTGTTTGTTAACTAACAAAATTATTTAATTAGGCCTATAAGTTTCATGATGGTATCATATATTCTAGGCTTTAGTAGATTAGTTCCTTGTGAAGCTTTTCATTAAATTATTTATAAGACTTGGTCCCAATATTAATTTATTTTGATATAAATTATGTAATTTGGATAGGGTTAACGCGATGATCAAATTTCTTGAATAGATAAAAATAATATAGAACACGCTCGAAACCTATGAAATGGTTGACCAACAATGGCCCAGCATGTTTATATAGCCTATTGTACAAAATCGAAGTTTGAAAGAAATCATTTAATTGGCTGTTCGATGTGTTTAAATAGTCGTTAGGATAATAATTGTATTAAATCTTGGTTACATCGCCTCGCCAAATATCTATAGGCTTACTTGTCATGAGTGCTTGAAAATGATTTATTCATGTGAACTAGTTAGAGTTGGAAAACTTAAAGTGAGCATATTTAAATTTAATTTATGATCGGTTTGTCATTCAGTTAAAGTTCCCTTGGTAATCATATTTCACAAATAGTTAGGCCATAGATTCTTTTATTTTAACAAAACTACATTTCCAAGAAATTTATCAGAATTTGTTTTACTAAAAGTCAAACAGCGACTGCCTCTTTGGTCTTTTCATATGTCCTGGGCTACAGATCCAGAGGTCCCAGGTTCGATCCTCGGCGCTTCCAAACTGTATCTGTGAAGCAGTGGGTCTGTAACGGGGTTAAACTCAGGACTCGTGAGGACAAATGATGAGCTACTTGAAAAAAGAAGTAGCCACTCCGGTTTAGGAAACTGAGATTAATGGCCGAAGGGGTCTTTGTGCTGGCCATATGACACCCTATATTCGCAAATGTCGGCTCTACCATCGCTAAGGGCATTGGCCACTCGGTCGGTATAGACTGTTTGAGGGCTCACAACATGGAGTTTTTAAATGAAACAGCATAATTTTGAACTAAAAAGACCTTATATAGGTCTAGTTTTATGTTTTCTGTGCAGTATTCTATGATAATAGTTATTGTTTATCACTATTATAAATGGTAGGCCTATCTAGTCTAAAATAAATTCAAATAACACTTAGACCTATTGTGATCATATGCATTAAAACTTGGCCCTAACTTTTCTTACAATTTTTTTTTCTTTTAGCTACTAACTGAATTGCTTCTACTAAGAACTGTAAAAAGGAACAACATAAATATAACATACAGCTCATTTTAGATTAAATTCATTTAATTAAGTTCGTTTTATTTTAGGAGAACTTGAACTTGATCAATTTCTGCCCTTTAACTACTTTATTGACCAGCCAAACGTTATTTTCTCTCGAGGTCCAGTTTGCTGGTCAGTAACATCTTCTTGTTGAAATCAGTCTTGGCCATTGCTCTCCAGGTCCAGTTTGCTGGTCAGTAACATCCTCTTCTTGTTGAAATCAGTCTTGGCCATTGCTCTCCAGGTCCAGTTCGCTGGTCAGTAACATCTTCTTGTTGAAATCAGTCTTGGCCATTGCTCTTTCTGACTTTATCTCCAATGTACTCTGTATTCACGATTAAACCTCCTAAATATTTGTAATGCTCCACATTCTCCAGCTGCTGATCGTTCACATCGCTGTTCAGCGGTTCTTCTCGATGTTAGTTTCTATTCCTATTTTCACTGGTTTGTTCATCGTAGTTCGAAGCTCTTCTTCTTCCTTCGCCAACATTACTAATATGAAACATCCTCCAAGTAGCGCTGCTTGTCAAGATTCACCCTTCTCCACCCTTTCTCGGTTAAATTATGGTTCAATGAGTCTTTTTATCGGCAGGCCTATGACATTCCTTCTGGTCATTCCACCTTACAACCATCCTATCAAACAAAAGTTCCGTTTATTTTGACCAGGATCACCCGCTTCGGTGGCCACATGGACTAAGGTGTTACTTTCACAGTAGACTAGACTGCCGATCATGGTAAGATTGAGGTTCGAATCTCGGTCTTTTTTTTTACAAAATGGTTTTCCATTCTCCCTCCATGCAAATGCAGGTACACTTTCTGCAAATATAACCTTCTTAATCCCTAAAACCATCAGTGTAATTAGTACAGAAGTGTATAGCTCGAGTGGGTAGTAAGGCAAGGTGCTTAAAAAATATAATATAATAGTAATAATAATATTTAGCACCGTGTCTTATTACCTGTTTGGGTTATTCGCTTAAGTACTAATTACGCTAATGGATTAGGAATTGGGAGGGTTGAATTTAGAGGAAGTGAACCCGCATTTGCGTGGAGGGAGAGTGGAAAACCATTTAGGAACACACACACCCCAGTTCACCGACCAAGATTCGAACCTCGATCTCTCCGCCCTCGGTGGTCAAACTCAACATGACTAGTGCGTTAGCCAACTATACCGCCGAGGCGGGTTATTAAAAATATATATACATTTTAACCAGGTGTTTGAGTTATTGTAAGTGAATCTGTAATTTAAAGTGTTGGCTTATTTTTAAATTATATTTGTCACTTTGAAGAATATGAGTAATTATTTTACTTCCTACAAGCTGTTTAGTATTTCATCAATCACTTTTTGTATTTTTAAATTCTGGTTCACATTTAATAATGATACTTATTGTAAATGTGTTTGAAGATGGACCACGTGGCTCTCTGCGCCGCCTGAGAAGCCAACTAGCCGAGGATGGTTGCCCCGAGTCACAAGTAGTGCTGGCCAAACAGCTCCTGGAGGAGACTTGTGGTAAATGTTCGCTCATTCCTCGACTGAAGTTTAGATATTAACATTTTGATGGATAAACTCGTCGAGAAAACTGTGTAGGAACACTGTAAAATAGTGTAAAGTAAGTGATAGTGAAGAAAGACAACTTGAAAGAAAAGTTAGGTTAGGTCTGGATAGGAACCAACACACTTCCCTCTTAAGTTCTTATTACACTTCACACCTCCACAGTTGCACGTTCTATTTAAATTCTCTGAAATTCACTGATCCAAGTTAAAGAGTCATTAATATATAAAGACACAAAGAGAAATATACGGAGCAACATCCTGGATGGATTTGAAACTGAAAGGTAAATAAAACTCTAAAAATACCACTTTCTATAGCTCAACATGACAACGGAGTGCTGGGGTAAACGCAGACAAAAAAGAAAAGTTGTAAGATTTTTTTTAAAGATGAAATATTCATTATTTGCACTCTTTTATTTTTATGTGTCTTTTGCTTTATTTATAAACGCATCTTGCTATCTGTTCGGATTATATGCACATATGACACTCATTGGGTATGGATGAGGAAGGAAGCATGTTATGGGTAATGTACCCACATTTGCTCAGATGAGGAGTTATAAACCATTCAGAAAAACCACCCTGAATAGACCCGACCGAGATTCGAATCTTGATCTTCCCGTCATCGTCAGTCTAGTCTACTTAAAGAGTAGTGCAGCGCATTAGACCATGTGGCCACCGAAGCGAGTAATTAAAACATGACATGTAAACAAAGAATAAATATTTTTAACAGGTGTAAATAAGAACGCAACATGTTATTACTTGTATAAAATAGTTAGTGGTGTGAAAACATTCTGACTGGTGAGGAAATAAAAACAAATTAATACACATAAAAAAAGCAGTAATAGCTAAAATAAGTACCTACTAGTTTCTGTTTACTTAAAAAAATAACGTGAATATAAAAGTTAATTTAACAACCACTGGTCTACACTACTTCTAAAAAAAACATTCCATATTTCCTAAAATCATTAGCATAATTTGTACATAAGCGTATAACCTGAATGGGTAGTAAGATGAGGTGCTATAAAAATATTGACTTAAATCTTTAACTTTTAGCTTTAAAATCTATTGCTTTTACCAACTGACCTAGCTAAGAGCGTGCATCACGTATCTGTGATACATTCGGCTAGAAATAGTAAATTTACACCAACACTATTGCACATGGATCATTTCTGATTGAACATTAATGGAGATAAAGAGTTAATAGAAGTTCCTAATACTGAACATTGTTAAAATATTAAATTATATTTGGATAAAAACTCTATTAAAAGGGCCGTTTTTGACCATTTTAGAATGACTTCACAGATAAGTACTGTCCACAAATATTTTTTTCCTAAAAAGGACATACTGTAGTGATTAACAAGAAACTTTGTCCCTTTGTCCCTCATTGTCACCGCAGAAAATGTCGAGTAATCGTTCAAATACAAATGTTTTGCAAACATTTCTGGCATATCTTGGTCTTTTCTTTTCTCTTTTACTCCCATACCTAGCGCGAGCCGGTAACTGAGTTGAGCCTGCTATGATGAACGCTCTTAATCAATTTGTTTTTCATATCTTAAATATATGTTACATTAGCTTGTCAACATATTTTATTTGCATATTAATCCAAGTGTGAGCTAAAACAACTCTCATAATTAGTCGCCGCAGTTTATGAAATGCACTAGCCTAGACATGATCGGAACTAAATATCGACATGTCCCAGTCGACAGAGCGAAATGTTGTGGTCACAAATCCCTGCCTAGGAAACTTGTTTTAAAGTACCGTGTACTAACTCGTCAGAAGCTGTACTAGAAGGATGTGTGTTGTTTATTTACAGAACTAGAAGTGGAGCAAGAGGAGAATTCTCGCCTGGGAGTGTACTGGCTCATTAAGTCGTCGGAACAAGGCAACATGGAGGCCACCACTGTACTCAAGCAGTGTCTGGAGTCAGGCCAAGGTACAACTTTTAACAAACATACTTTTTGCTTGGTCCTTAATTAGGTTAGAGTCGTGACCCATATTTATAGTATAAAATAAGCTAGATTTCTGTGCTTCTTTAAGGTGCTATAATATTTGTCGATTTGAGATAACTCTTAAGAAGTCCCTCTTGTTTAAAAGGAAATATCAGAATTTAAGTTTAGGTGAAGATACCTTTTCCTTGAAACTCACTCAGCTTCACCTTATTATTATGCGCACTATTTTTTCTATTACAAGTCATCATCATTATCATCAACTGTTTCCAGTGGGTGAATTTAGTAAAAATTCCTCCATTTTCCTCTATCCTTTAATCTCTTCCATTCTTCTCCTCTCACTTACACACTCTCTGATATCTGCTCCTCCCATCTCTTTCTTAGCCTTCCTTGCAGTATTTTTCCTACATACTTCATTTCCAACAGTTTCTTCAGCATCCTCTATTTCTCCATCCTCATTCCATGCCCCTACCATCTTAGTGTTGCTTCCTCTACTATCTCGTTTATTATTAATATACATCTTATATATTTTTGTGAATTACATGCCCATACCATCTCAGTCTTGCTTCCTATACTATCTCATGTACTCCAACATCCTCATTACATGCCCATACCATCTTAGTGTTGCTTCCTCTACTATCTCGTTTATTATTAATATACATCTTATATATTTTTGTGAACTAACTCTTAAGCAAAAGAAAACCTGCAAAAGAAGACCTACTCCCTGGGAGATTTGATTCACCCTATTGATACTCAGACCAATTAACTACGTACATTTGTCCTTTACTCAGGGTAATCTTTTACTCTTAGTTAAGTGTATGTGGTCCAGATCAATAACCAGCGCACATTCCTTAGTGCAACCTAGCGTAACCTAGTTTAGAAACATGCTAGAGGACCATTGTCATATTTTACAGGACTCACAGGAAACACTTTTAACACTACAGTAGTCTGGAGATGAACTTGGTCCACAGAGTAGAGCAACCCATGCTTGTTTAGGTTTGTTTTTTAAGTGAAACTTGTTTTAGAGCTCTAATTACTACTGATTGTTGGTTCAGAACCAATTATAACAATAGTACAAACTTAACCAGACCCTGGAACAGTAATTTATCACTTAATTGAATGTATGAATGTATTAATGAATGAATTATCACAAAGAATGTTAACATTTGGTTACTATTTGTATTTTTTATTATTCTATTATATTTATATTAACTCCCATGTTCACAATTATTTCCAAGACTCTGATTCAGATCTGTAAACTAGTGGGTTTGACCCAACTCTAATTTTTGATACACAAATTAGAGTATATATTTTTGAAACAAACAATGAAAACTTGTTTTCGATAATGTTTTGATTGTTTATTCACGTAATGAGCTCTAAACAAAACTTGTGTTTCTATTGGCTGTTGCAGGTATAACTGAGCATAACTATGTTGATGTCAACCGGTGTCTGAACATGTCTCAAGATGAAAAGTTGGCTCGAAGGGCTGCTCGAGAAATGTTCTCCAGGTAAAGTAGCAACAAATTTACATTGAAAGTTTTCCAACCTGAAATAGTCTGCGATTCGAAACCCAGGCGTGGTACAGGCTTGAAACATAGTCAGCTTTCTTAACCCTTTCACTGAAATAAAGATTTTCGAATTTCATTCACCAGGGCTAAATATGTTTATAAACGTATGGCTCTCTAATCTCCTGTACTGCTAACACCATCTCTTGGCATTACTTTGAAACTATTACGAAGTATGTACTGTGTTCTTTTGTACATTTCTCGTCGAACTGATAGATAGATATTTATCGCCGTGATTTCTTTGTGTTGTTGTGTTCAAATTAATAGCTTAGTAGTTATTTATTCACTCTTTCAGTTATTTTTGTAAATATATTTTCAGTACTTACATAGTTTAGGCTTAGGAGAACGTTTGTAATCGTAAAAATGGGTGACAATTAAGTAAAAAATTACTGCAGCTCAAGGATTTTCTTATTCGGCACAGACATGTATTTAGGATATTTTCCTAATCTAGCAGCAAAAGAGTTTTAACTCTTTCACTGCTAAAATATAATAAATGAAGAGGTAATAAATTTAGTAATCATAGTAAGGATTGGGCAGGTTAGCACATCACGGTATAGAAGTTTTATTCACAAATGAAAGTAATGACTAAAGTAATTGTAGCTTGATAGGGATTCTCTTCCATCTAAGCACATGGCCAGAATTTATTTTAAGACCTGGCTGATTTTCCTCTGGGCGTATTGTGTGTGAGAAATACTGCTTCCTAATAAAACACTAACTGATCTAAATGAGGTAGTTGGTTGTGTGTGAATACAGCCTGTCTGCTGGTCAGGACTTCATCACGACAGACCAATTAGAGCGTCGGATCCGAAAATGTGAAAAAAGCGAGGTAGAGTCTATAGCTGGTCCCAGTGCCGAGCCCCGGGAGAATATGGCAGCTGGGGATGGGAGTATATCTACCACCGAGAGTATTCAACAGGACTCGGATACAGGTGATATATTTATTGTTTTATAGATAATTTATTAGTATAGATTTAAGGTTATTTGGAATATAACACTAGGCTAAATCATGGTTTAAATTAAGAGGGATAGCCGCTAAAAAACACACATACATTTTTAAGGACAAGTATAACTACTCTCTTGACCTGATGAAGTTGTCTGTGACAGTGAAAGCTTGTCCTTTAAAAATGTGTGTGTTTTTTAGTGTTCTATCTAAACAATTTCTACTCCAGTATCACCAAGGTAAGTGTGCTGGCTATCCCTCCTAATTTAAACCTTTAGTATACATTTAAACGCCCTGTTAAGGAACTATATTTTGTAGTTTAGCAAAGCTTTCTAAAATTGGTGTTATATACATGTTATTTATTATTGTAATAAGAAACCTTCTAAAAAAAACACACACACTGATTTTACTCTTCAAATCCAAACAATACGACTTGACTAAAAAAGTTCAACTAAGTGTTAAAGAAGTGCCTGATCAGGGTTTCTACTGGGTCATGAAAAAGTTATTAATTGTAATTTTTTTACCGTAACACCAAGGAGTAAGAACAAGGTTAACGTTCAACATCTAACTAAAGTTTAATGATGCGTGTGAGTGCATTAGGCCTATATCTGCATTATGTAGTGTTCATCTCATTATCGAAGGAATTTTGTGGTCATAAAAGATCACCAAAAAGTCACTAATTTTTGTTTCTCCAACTCAGTAGACAGCTTGCTGATTTATTTGTTCTATTTTAACATTGACAGTGTGAAATTTGTCCTTTTTTCAGACTGGACGTTACGAAGTGAGAGTGCTGGAGAAAAGCTGACAGAGGATCACCTGGTGTCAGCAGCAGTGAACTACGCTCGCGGGGAACTACCTCTGGTACACAGAGTATTGACCCTCTCCAACTCCTGTCGGAGGGATGTTCAAGAGATCAACTACATTCACAGGATACTCCTACACCCCATCAACACTCTACAGATGCTTTACTATGAATTGATCGAGACTATTGCCAAGCGCGGGGCATCGTTTGTCTCGTCATTGTTCCCCATCGTTCTGTCTCATGTCCAGACAATCGTTCTACTATTTGTCTATTCTATTCTTGGCACGGAGAGCATCCTTCTCTTTGTCCCCATGTTCTTCTACTATGTCTCATTTTGTGCGATGGCCGTGTTCACGTTTCAGATGTTGCATAGAAAGACAGAGTTCCAAGACTTCCGAGTTTGGTCTCGTCTGTTTCTTCGCTATAGTGGCGGTAATCTGAACCCAGAAGAAGCAGAATATCAGTACTGCAGTAACAATCTGCGGCCGTACGGACAATTCTTCTTGGCACTACTTGTCAATCTCATGATCTATCCGCTGATCGCTCCCCAGTGGACTCCACAGTCGGAATTTACCATATTGGCTTTCTTCCTTACTTTTTTGACACTGTACGTGTTTATGGACAACAAATGGCCGCCAGACTGGCTTGCTTTATTCTCTTTTGCCTTGCATGTTCTGGCCAAATATCCTTATGAGACAGATGTTGTAGTCCGCCAAGGTTGGAGGTTTCTCGATATTCAGGTTCCTACGTTTGCCTCTTATGTCGTCGGAAACGGCGTCGAGTTCTGCCTAAACTGCCGGGCGGTGTTCTACCTTCTCATCCCGGCCATTTTCTTGCGTATCGCGGCGCGAGACAGTTGGCGCGGTACATACAAGACTCTGATTCCCCACTGCGTGACCCTGGCTTGGTGGCAGGTGGCTGTCATCTCGTCCCAAGGAGCCACATGGTACGGTCTGATCCGAGGGGCTCTGGCACTTGTCGGGTTGGTCTTGTTCTTGCCTCTGGCAGGGTTGGCCGCTGTGCTGCTGCCTGTAGCCGCTGCAGGAAAATATCTGGCAGACTCTGCCATGATGGTCCGAGCTTCCATCACAACCCTACTTGCTTCTGTTCCTATCGCTCTGTCTTGGTACCTTGATTTCAGAAGAAGAAGGGGACAGACAGCCAGCTTTGTGGAGGGATTTGTCTTTAGAGTACAAGTAAGTGTTTCAACAAATAAGTTAATAGAAACAATGTGTTCAGTGATTTTATAGTTCCAAATCTCTTTTTTTGCTTTATGAGGTAATTGTATTATATTTGGAAGAAGGTACAAGAAAAGTGGATAGGAACATATATAAGGGACAAACACAATATGGCTCTTAACAAGAAAAAGAAAAACACAGTTCACACTTTACATTGCTGCCACTGGACAGAGAGGTAGTGGCTGCCTCTTGAAGAAAATCGATCGTTACCGCCCAATACCCCCGACATAGATTTCGTTCTATCAGAACTCATCTGAAGCTGAGTTACACGTTTAACACTGATGAGTTTCAATAGAATGAAACCTAGGTCAAGAGATTGGTCGGTAATGGTCGATTTTCTTCAAGAGGCAACCATTACCTCTCTGTCCAGTGGCAGCAATGTACAGTGTGAACTATGTTCTTCTTTCCATTGTAAAAGCCATATTTTGTCTTAACTTTTATATGTTTCTATCCACCTTTCCTTTATATTTTTCCAAATATAATACAAGTTTATGTCATGGTATTTTTTAATATCGTGAATGACTGATTTGTAGCCGAGTCAAGAATGGAAACTGTTTTATTTTCTGGTAGTGTCTAGAAAAATGACAGGTGTGACTTGCAGGTAAAATACAACATGACCAAGATGCGTTTTTTTTTCAGGTGATATTTGGAGTGGTGGCAGCAGTGTTCTTAATACACCCGCTGCTGTATGATGGGCAGGACAACACCAGCATGGAGTCGATAGGCAGCCTCTCATGGGAACAGTACCAGAACCACTGCCACCAGCCGGCGTGGGAGCAGTCGTCGTTGGCAGCTGTGCAGCTCCGGTGTGCACATCTAGCTGATGTGTCGGTCAGCTGGGATGGGTATGTCACGGACATCAGGGTGCGCAACATACACAACGTGCTGGATACAGTCTTATCCAAGTTCCCGGTACCGGTGAGAGACACGCTGGCGTGCTGGTACGGTGACAAATATGACGGTGACTGCAGACGACAAGACACAAACTATGGCAGCTGTAAAATGATGAAGGAGCTCAAACTGAGGCGTGCGGCTTGTCATCTCCATGCGTGGGACAGGTACCTAACAACTTAGTAGCCCTCCTGTGGCCGAGATATTCCCTCACGGTTTAACATTGTTTGATTGGAATTTGACGTGCATGTGCTCTGTGAAGTCAAGTATTTAATGCATGAAGCATCAATTATCTTGAATTATTCCTGGTGCACAAATCAGACTAAGAATGAACTGGCACCAAACAGATGTTGTTAATAAACATTGAAAGGATGATAGCTGGGCAAAGCCTACTCATAATTATCATCATCAACTGGCCAGGTCAGTTTAGTAAAATGCCTCTATCTTCCTGTATCCTACCATTTTTATCCTCTCACTTACACACCTATAAAACAGCTCTCCATAGCAGGTCTCTTACACACCTACAGAACAACTTTCCATAGTAGGTCTCTTACACACCTATAGAACAGCTCTCCATAGCAGGTCTCTTACACACCTATAGAACAGCTCTCCATAGCAGGTCT
>CABFWB010002971.1:64529-77246 GCA_902151455.1 Timema bartmani | reverse complement strand
CCCCCGCGGACCGCATCAACCCCTACCATTTGGCCAATGTTGCTAACTTACTTCACCAAATTCTTCAAAAGTGGTCAAAATTATCTAATTTGGCGTTAAAATTTAAACTTAATAAAGTTAGATTTTTTAATGCTCACTTTTTTAAAAGCGTAGGTGCTAAGGTCTTTTGACAAATACAGTTTAAAAAGGTTTGGTACTTTTAAGTTTAAACTACCAAAGGCAAAAAACAAAATATATTGACCTGCCAAAAACCCTGACTTATACTGTTGCAAATTGGTATTCTAAACACTTAAATCAAGAATTTTTCATAAAATATTTTTAGAGCCCATTTGAAAAGAGCAGTATAGCCTAAAATGCAAAATGAAATTTCCATTTACCTACGTCACCTTTTGAGAACCCTAAAATCAAACTAAGTAGGCACTATTTATTACTAATAAAAAAAAGCTAGCGTAAGAATTAAAATAAACCTGAAAATTTATCTAATCGCTGATTGACTCTGAAAAAAAAAGCTACATCTAGCGAAAAAGAATCTTAAGTTGTCAACACTTGGCCTAAGCCAACACCCAGAGTGATCGGTTTAGTATTATACCGAGTAAATTATTCACCACTCATTTTGTTAGTAGGAGCCTAGACGGAATGTTTGTAGGGCACTCACAGTAGGAGAGGTAGTGAGGGACAGCTAGCACAAGGTTCTTTATTGCAAACATTGACTGAAAGTGACTAATGTAAACCTCTTTGGAAATGATTATTAATCGCTTAGTAATACAGACATACTATACTACCAATAAAAATGGTTATCAAATGATTCTAATAATTCTTCCCTAAGGATTACTGTGTAATTGGTGTTCTCGTAACTTATTGAAAGAACAAAACTTATTAATATTATGTTTTTGGTTTTGCGGTTGTGGCAACAATAAATATTATAGTGCGTTTATAATAAATTAAATAAAAAGTGCTATATTCACACTTATATTTTGCTATAACCGGCCACCAAAATAGATAAATAAATGTTTTTAAAACTTGGAAGGAGACAAGTTACAAAATATTAATTTCAAATTAAAACTTTTTTTATTTTGTAAACAGCGCATAAACACACGATTTGTGTGACTTTATCAACCGCCCTAGTTTTGGCTGGTTCGCCATCTTGATTTCGTAAGAGCACGCCGCAATTTATAATCTCTTGTTTGAAAAGCATTTTTGACGTGAACACATCTTTAAATTCAGAACAGTACTAAGGGAGTACGGGACGAAAAGTTGAGTGTAACGAGATCATTCGATAAGGCTTGGCTTAATAATTTATAAAGTGTTTAAGGTAGCCAAACCACACTGATATCATTCGACAAATGAGGGAATAAAGATTAGTCATTGACCTTCAGATAGTACGCCGCACCACGTGGGTCGCAAGAGTGGGGGGGGGGGTCAGCCATTTTGCGTCAGATCTGCCGTGCCTCGGAAACTTCCACCAAGTATAACTTCACNGGGGGGGGGGGTCAGCCATTTTGCGTACGATCTGCCGTGCCTCGGAAACTTCCACCAAGTATAACTTCACACTCTGTGGTGGTACGACGCCCGTTTTAGTGTCAATCAACAGATCTCGTCGAGATCTATTAATTTAACTACTAATACTTAAATTAACAACAGTGTTGGTGAATAAAATGGATTGGGATTGAAGTTGAAAAATTCTAGACATTTCACAATGTCCGCCTATACTCACCGGAAAGCCAGCCAGAAATATGCCGAACGTATACGACAGGAAAGAGCAGTTCGTCAGCTATCCAATAATACCCCAATGTCTGGGTCGTAACGAATAAGGAAGTATCGGGAGCGAAATTGGAAGCGTCGCAGCGTGTTGACGTAAAACCTCTACGGCCGTGCACCGTCACAGCCACACCAGAATATTTTAAGTTAATCACAGACACCGCTCCCACAAAAGAGAAACATCCAAACGGTCATAAGTTCGTGTCTCAATAATGTAAAGACTGTTGGTGATATAAAAACAAATTGTTTGTTTGTGTGAATGTTTTACTGCCAAACGTAACAACAAATCAACGGTCTTGCAAATCAAATGGTTTAGCGAATGGTTACATGGTCACTTTTATTAGCTGTCAGAAACCACCTCTCCTACCATGGATACCCTATAGTCAAGATCCTATCTCACAACCGATTAACCGGGCGGGATATTAGATAAAAGATAGCGCTCGGAACAGAAAACATATCGACGAGCGGGTTTCTGCATTATTTATTTGACAATAGCGAAACTGGGATCAGTTTATAAGTATTATATATATTTTTGCATATTATTATATTTCAAGGCTATTGTATTTTAAAAAGAAAATATGGTAGCCTTCAACTGTTTTACTGGTCTAAATTTCACTGAAGTGAAATACAGAAAACTATGCCACTAAGCCACGTCTGGCGCTATCTGTATTATTTACCGAAGTTAGGTGCTATCCCTGGAGTTAAATGGGCTATTAAGCACCAAACGTCGTGTATTGGGTGTCTCACTATTAATGGTTCGTCTACAATCAGTCACAACCGTTTGTCGTTCGCGCACTCGTAGACGCAATCGCAAGACGAGCTATGTTTGTTTTCTAATTCAATAAGGACAATCACCCACTTCGGTGAGTCGCATGGTCTAGGGCGTCACTCTTGCAGGAGACTAGACTGCCAATGACAGGGAAATCGGGGTTCGAATCCCAGTCAGATGTATTGAGGAAGCTTTTCTCCAAATTATTTTTAAATCTACCTTCATGCAAATGTGGGTGCACTTCTTACAAATTCAACGTGTCCTCATCGCTAACAGCTCAGAGTCATTAGTAGCCTATATATGCTTACAACTCGAACGGGTAGTAAGACACAACGCTAAAAAAAGGACTGTCTGAAATTAAATGTCGGGAGAAATAATTTCAACCAAAATAACTACATAATCAAATTAATATTTAAGTTTATGGATAGTAATTAAATAGAGTTTGATTAACTTATTTGGTTAAGTGTTTTATTTTTTGCTTTTATAAAATAGTTTAAATACAATACCTATTACTATATATTTTCTAGAATTGTTATCCTTGACCAAATAACTACTTTAGTTGAATACAGTATTACAACTAGCACCACGCCTTGCGCGTTATACGCCTCTGTGCTAAGGATAAGGAAAGTTTAATTTAGAGGAAGTGCACCCAAATTTGTGTGGAGGGAAGGTAGAAAACAATTTAGGGAAAAACCACGCTCAGTTCACCCGACTGAGATCGAACCCCAATCTCCCTGTCTTGGTCAGTCTAGTCTAACACGAGAGTGGCGCGTTAGACCATGCGGCCATCAAAGTGGGTCAGATTTAATTTATGATTAGGTAAATGCAAGCTAACTTTGTTTCTAAGCGTAAGAGATGGATAATGTATATCTCCTTCTGAAAAGTGGGTCCGACATTTACGACATGCGTGTGCAATTGGATTTGTTGTTGTAAACCGGTAGTTCTTAACTCTCAACATTTTTTTATTTTTTGCTGACGGCACACTATTATTTGTTGTGAATGAAAGTGCAAGTTGGTGACACTATGGTAGATTCGGGAATGCGCATGCGCAGATAGAGATTTTTCTCAGTTGTCCTCTATTCGACCACGAATTTAATTCAAGTTTAGGAAACGAAATTATTCCCATTAATTACTCAACTCCTCGATTATGTTGTAGACAGGCAATATTACGAGTGCGCATTCAACAACCTATCACAACTGATTGTGGACGAGTCATTAACAGTTTTAGAGCACGTTAGACAACTACGAAGAAAGGTGGATCACTTCTTCGGCAAGAGCACTACTTCGCCATTGATACTCCACCTCACCATTAATGTTCATTAGCAAGAACGAATTTTACATCGGGATAATTTCTACCTTGCTATTGTGTGTTTATTAATTTAGAGGTTTAAAAATATCTTGAAACATAATTCGTTACAATAACCTGATACCAAGAGTACAATTAAATTATTTAATAATATTTCAGCAAGTACAGCTCTAGCGTCTCGCAGCCATGCAACCTAGAGGCTCCGGTCTTGCCCGTCCGGGCTTTTCAAGAATTCCCCCTCCGGGTTCTTCAAGACTTATTCCTCCAAGCGCATCGAGACCAGCCACTCCAAGTACTTCAAGACAATCTCCTCCAAGACAATCTCCCCCTAGGCGAGCTCCTCCTGGCTCTTCACCTCGGGGAGCTTCAGGGATTGCACGACCTTCAGGAATTGCCGCACCATCTTCTTATGGGCTTGTCCGCCCTTCAGGGATTGCCACACCGGCTGTTTCAGGGCTCGCACGCCCTTCAGGGATTGCCCCTCCATCTGCATCAGGACTTGTTCATCCTTCGTACGGAGGTACTTCTACAGGGACCGTACCTAAAAGATCTGGTCTTGTTAGACCAGCAACCTTTGCTCAAACTCCAGTCCAAACCGTGTCTCAGACTGTTCCTGAAAATGAAACAACTTTTGTACAACGAAGTACCGCAACTCCAGAAATATCGACCGGGATGGGCCTCAGACCTCCAATTAGCGGTCTCAGACCACCGGGAGGTGGTCTTAGACCCCCGGGAGGTGGTCTTAGACCCCCGGGAAGTTGCCTAAGACCACCAGGCAGTGGCCTCAGACTACCAAGCACTGGTATAAGACCACCCACTATGACAACGCCTGGTCCATCTACCTCTGTGACGGAACAAACGACTGTGCAAAGGGCCATATCTCAATCTCAATCACCATCTAGTGAATCACCTGATGTTACAGTGGAGCAATCAGTAACAAGAGAACGAACAGTCTCATCATCATCAGCAGATCCGCGATCTTCAATTGAACCTATACCACCAGTCAGACCAGGAAGCGGTCTAAGACAACCGGGTAGCGGTCTCAGACAACAAGGAAGCGGTCTCAGACAACCGGGAACTGGCCTAAGACCACCAGGAAGTGGTCTCAGACTACCAAGCACTGGTATAAGACCACCTAGTATAGCAACGCCTGGTCCATCTACTTCTGTGACGGAACAAACGACTGTGCAAAGGGCCATGTCTCAATCTCCATCGCCATCTAGTAAATCACCTGATGTTACATTGGAGCAAACAGTAACAAGAGAACGAACAGTCTCATCATCATCAGCAGATCCGCACTCTTTAGTTGAACCTGTACCGCCACTGATGTCACCATCAGTCCAACGGGGTAGTAGTCTTAGACCACCGAGTGTTGCTATAAGACCCACTGGAGGTGCTCTCAGAGCTCCAAGAAGTGGTCTCAGACCCCCAGGTAGCGGTCTCAGACCCCCGAGCAGTGGTCTAAGACCCCCAGGCAGCGGTCTTCGACCACCGGGTCTAGTACCATCTACTCTAACAACGCCTGGTCCAGCTACCTCTGTGACGGATAAAACTACTGTGGAGAGCGCCGTGTCTCAAAATGTATCTCCATCCAGTGATTCACCTATTGTTACA
This sequence comes from Timema bartmani, assembly GCA_902151455.1. Taxonomy (NCBI): domain Eukaryota; kingdom Metazoa; phylum Arthropoda; class Insecta; order Phasmatodea; family Timematidae; genus Timema; species Timema bartmani. The sequence continues at coordinate 71,799 of CABFWB010002971.1, read as the reverse complement.
GTTGATCAAAGAGTAACAAGGGAACGAATATTATCATCATGCTCATCATTATCGGATCTACAATTATACAGTCCAAATGAAACTTTACAAGCCGTGCAGCAACAAATCAGTCCGTCAGTCGAAAGAAAACAACTATTCACAACACCTGGTTCTTCACTGGATCAAAGAGAACAAACCATATCACCATTATCATCACTAGCCGACTCACTAAGTATCCTTTCATTTGGCTCTCCAGTGCAAACCTCTCCAGGTCTTCTACTAGATCCAGCTTCCCCAATTCGCTCCCCACCACAAATAATCTCAACCCCACCACCACCACCATCACCTGAACCTCTGATCGTCCCCTTGCAAACCACTAGGAAAAGAATCCGTAAAGCGCCCAAAGATCCCGCCCCTTGGTCACCTCCTCCGGTGACACATCCTAAGCCTTCCTTCACAATTAAAGGGAGGGCAGTTCCAGGATTGTCGTCTTTAGCAGAAGCCGATGAACCAACTATTCAAGAGATAGAAGAAATAACAGAGGATAAACTCTCGAATATAGAGAGGGAGGAAGCAATCGACGTGGGAGTAAGATTGTTAGAGCTGCAAGCGAGTAGGAGAGAGTTTCTGGAGGACGTGATGGATCAGACAGCGCAATCTTTGAGTGGGACAAGTCCTCCTACATACTTTGATGACTTACCCTACGATGATGATAGGCTGTCGAGTCTGGATGACGTAGATTTTCTCGAAGATATGGAATTTCCTGACCTGGTCACTATAGAAGAGGAGGATGATGAAGATTTACTTGCGGAGGCGGAAATGCTTGACGACATTATGCCTCCTTATTCGGAAGATACAAATGTATCTCTGCTTGAGGATTTTGAAATCCCTCAAACCAGCTTCTTGGATGAATTTGAAGATGATGAAATAGACCAAGAATTAGAGGGTGTGGATAACCTGGAAGAGGGGGAACCACCGAGTTTGATAAATCAAACATTCTTAGAACCATATGAACCGGATCTAATACAATTTGAAGATGAACCACAATATGAGACTGTGTTCGTAAACGCACCGGTGTATGATGTAGCCAAGCCGAGACCACCCACCCCCATACTTATTGATATAGCGGATGATGATGACGACGACGTACAAATAGTGGAAAACGAGGATGATGGGTGGGCACAACAAGCGCTTTTGGATTTTCTAGGATAGTAGTACAGTCAAACTCTGAATACCCTCGCACTACTTAACATAATGTTAATAAATTGAATACTTTAAATTACATTTTGAAATAGTTTGTGGTCATTATTTAATTTTAAACATTAATCTAAATTTATATTGTTAGATTTTTCAGCAGTAAGAAACGATAATATAAGACTATAAAGAAATCAAATTTTTTACTTAATAATAATAAGAGTTTAATGTGGATTTGAGGTTTCAAAATAATAAAATACTGTATACCAATGTTTTTGCTTGTATTAGGTATGACTTACATATTAATACTACCGTATGTTCGCTCCATATTTCTTTTAGATAATTAAATACGAGTATAATAATCTTGAACTAGCCTTTTAATTTTTAGCCATACGAATTAAAAATTTGACTATATATTATATATTTTATTATATAATAAATATAAATAATATTATAGATTATATATATAATATATATTTTATATGTATATAAATATAATATATAGGCTTATATATAAAATATACACAATATAATATACTAAATTATATATTATATACCTACGTATGAAGTGGGTATCTTTGAGGCAAGGTATTTAGCAATTTATAAAAGGTGAGATAGAAAGAAAAAGCATTTCAAGGATCTCGTTTGTGCAATGGCCAGCAACCAACGGAATAAGCATTTAAAGGCACTGTAAAGATATCACAATATCTTCGCGATCACCGAAAATAAATTCATGCCTCAAAAGCTAACGTTTCAAGACATAGGAATAAAAAAGGCATTCAGGGCAAAATTTGTCTTCTACAGTTATAAGACACTTTATAGTGGAACTAGGTAGGTGATACCTTTCAGTGTACAGATGTGAACAATAATAATGAAACCATCAAATTTATTTCATGTTAAAATATATGTTTCGAAATTATTTAAATGTGTGTAAAAAATGATGATTATAAAGTACTTTCAAATATAGATTTTGTAAATATTTACAAAAATGTATAACAAAATTAGAGCTACAAACACAAACAACAGTATTATGTGTGATTTATTTTAAAGATAATGTTTGCCATCATTATTACATGAAAGCTAAACTTTTCACAAAGTTTTTATACATACAGGGGCGCACACACGAAGGGGGCAGTGGGTCCAGACTTTCCCCTGGTGAACATGGAGTACCCTATAAATAGAATATTAAATAAAAAAGCAAATATTTATCAATGTTAAATCACCTTAAATCAGTGGTTGAAAATAAACCAATGTCTCAATACAGTCTGTGTATATATAGCCTCATTAAGTAATTTGTAATTTGTTCAAAGAATGAATCTTGTAAGAGTAATGGATTGGATTGACTATCGACCTGTAACTTCTTTACTTTGGACCTCCCCCCCCCCTAAGAAAAATTACTGTGTGCGTCCCTATATACAAATAAAACAATATTTGTTTTAAAATAAAAACTTACCTATATTATCTTCTCTCTAAATTCTCAGCCTACCCACAAGCTTAAAAGAAATTAATAATTTTGTACCATATAAAAAAGAGATTAACATTCTATGACTGGCGCTTTTGCATTTTAGCAACAGCTGTAATTTTTTTGAAAATTAAAGGTATATAGGTTGTATCCCCTCCAAGTATTCTAGTTCCTGCTGTGTAGTATATGATGTCATCAAACATTCAAAAAAATTGCTTATTTTCTGGGATACGTGAGTTTTAATTGGCGCCATGCAGGAATGTTGTGAATACCCAACGGTGCCAGTCGTGATGTCATACGTATGGCTCATTGCCGCCGTATGTTTACATTGCATAGTTCGTGCAATTTATATCACGTTGCTTTAGTTTACTGTGGTGCGGTCGCTATTAAACATAAAAATACGAATTGAAGGAAATAACTTAAGGAAGAAAAATCTTTTTTCAACAAAAATGTAAGTAACTTTTTGAAATAATCTTGTTATTAATGTTTTTTTTGTTCAAAATACGTCCTTATATTTAATGATTGTTAGGTATTTAGTAATTAGGTTAAAAAGTTTTATGTAGGAGGCCGAATGTAGTTTTGTGTTTATATATTTTTCTAATAATAAGCTATGTTTTTGTAACAGCTCAACATGATTGTAATTTTCTTAGTTTTTTAAATAAAATTTACAAACATTCAAATTATTCAAATATTTATTTAATAATATTTCTTCATTAAAAATATTAATTTTTGTATTAAGATTTGGATGGGCACCTACTATATAAGACCGATAATATTGTATAGCCTATTTTTCAGAGACTAAGCAAATAAAAACATAAGTTTTTTTTGGTATTATAACTAACTTGCAAATATAATGTTAACTATATTAATAAAAAACGCTACAAGTTAATATTTACTTTGTTACAGTAAGATGTATTTTCAATTAAATTTAAATTAAATAATACTAAATACTAAATAATTAAATAAATAATAGTACAAGAATATAGTTTTGAAGTTATAATATTGTTCTTGAGAGTAAGACGACGAAGAATATTTATAATAAATTAATTTAGACAAAATTTAGTATTTTCAAATTAAATCATTTCTAAATTGTTGAAAAAGTACAATCGTTCCCTGCTAGATGGATCTGTCACCGGAAGCACCTCTCCCTCTATTCCCCAATCCCTTTTTAGCATTCACTATCCTTCTATATTTTTTATAAGACCAGCTACTCCGAGTAAAACCCTTGACTTGAGACCAACAATAATTGTCTGTCACTTTGTTACTATTACCTCCAAACCTGAGTTATTGAAATTGTTCCCTGTGATGTATTTGCATGATCTATGTTAAAAGTTTTTTTATAGTGTAGGCTTGATTTTTTTTATCTTATAAAACGGTGTTTTATTAACAAGGAAAAATATTCTTGGTGATATTCCCGTAAGGATAACAGAAAATCTATGTTACTCTGCAGGCAGCCAGCTAAAAGTAAATTAAAATACTCGGCGAAACACTACCAGAGTAAAAAATTAGTTAAAAAAATAATAGGCTTACCTATTCTGTTACTGTTTTCCACGGTGTTGGTGTTTATGACATAAATATTAGCCGCACCAATAACTGGGCAGACTAATATGCTAGTATAGCATTGCACTCAATCACTGTTGTCGATGTTCGAATCTCAGCCGGGGGTATTGGAGGGCCCTACCACATGTGATTTATCGGTGGTTTTGCCATCCCCTAACGCAGGATCACTTCCTTTCAACTACCTTACTCATTCCTTCCCCATTAAATTAAGCCATTAATAGCCAATGGTGCTGAACGTATTAATAAATAAAAGTCTGACATAATGACACATTGTATCATATGTTTTATGAAAGTGATATAACTGAATCCCCAGCGGTGGCCCAACCATGCCTAAAGCGTTAAATTGTATTGCAGCTGGTTGCGGTTAATGGGATGTTAAGGGTTCAAATCCCGGCCAGGTTCCATAAAATATACGCTCTAAGATTTCGATATTTAAATTATAGCCTAAATGGTTTCATATATAATGCGTAGCGAACGTTACCGGGTTGGCAGGAGGTGAAAGCTTCGCAGGGGTTTGCAACTGAAAGGCGCAGGGGACTATCCCTAGTATTTTTTAATAGATTTTAACACTATTATTATTAGTATTAACGACAAATGTGTTTGTCTTCCTCTACACTTTACTGTGTATCGTATGATAGCCCAGAGCCTCTACTTGTGTTGATACTTCAGTAAACTCCTATGATGATGATAATAATAATAATAATAATAATAATAATAATAAAATAATAATAATAGAAGTGTCTTAGAAAATATAGGTCCATAAACCAACTAATAATAATAATAATAATAATAATAATAATAATAATAATAAACAACATATATAATAATAATAATAATAATAATAATAATAATAATAATAATAATAATAATAATAATAATAATAATAATAATAGAAGTGTCTTAGAAAATATAGGTTCATAAATTAACTCATGATATAGAGTTAAAGTCAATTTTGTATTCTAGTTTACAAGAACTAGGAATAAAAATAAAATGTTTTCGGGTTTACATGGCACAAATTTATTATTCTATCACATAAAAAAAATTCTACATATTGTCCTTTCACTTCCACACAAATTTCACATCTTTGAATCAGACTGTTGCGTACTCTTTGAAGAATCCCTGGCTTCATTCGAATATTGTCTGACAACCATTTTCAACTCGATGTTGTAAGTCTAATTCAAATGGAAAATACTGCAAAGTTTTTGTCAAAATATATTTTCATGATTAAAAAAATGATAAAGTGAAATTCCTAGCTCACGATATGTTAACTCGAATATTAACGTAATCATCGTTCCTCGGTTCATGTACCTAGTTATTCTAAATTTTATAAAAAATATTTGTTTTCAAAGCTTAGCTACTCGCAGTGGTGTTCTAGGAGTAGAGCTGTTAGCTCAAGATCCCTTGACGATCGCCATTGACGAGGAGGCCGAGGTTCGAATCTAGGACGGGTGAAATGATGATGGTTTTCCACAAGTGATTTATCACGCTGGTTTTCCCATCTTCACTCCAGGCAAATGCGGATTTAATTCCTCTTAGATACCTTCCTCATCTCTACCAAATTAGATTAAGCCGTTAATAGCCTTTGTGCTGAACTTAACAAAAAAAAAAAAAGCTTAACTCTAAATGGCTCGTTGTAATATAATAATAATAACAATAATAATAAATAATAATAAAGTCATGATTCTATATACATGGAAACATGGTTTACAGATTTTTTTAAAAATAAAATGTTCTTGTTAATATGTTGTTCAAATAAACGTTAACAGTAGACTATTTGTAAAATAAAGTAGGTGGACAGTATGTAAATTCTATTTCAATAATTATTGAAATGAAATTTTTTAAATTGGAATATTTAGCCAACTTTGGCCACCTTTTTCTGATTTATTAAAATGGTTTTAGGAAATGTAGTTCCAATTTTTTTTAATAGCTTATCACCCAAAATAGAGTGTTGTTTTAACTTTGGTTTTTCTATTTTCTGGACAAACAAATGGTGGTGTACTTATTTTAGTTCTAACCTCCTTATATAATGTATTTAAATAATAAGAGTAAGTAGCAGCCGTAAAAATTATGTCACTGAAAAAACAAAAAGAACAGGCTAGGATTTTTTTTACGAGGCACGTCCAGAAAGTAAGAGTACTCGATTTTTCTATTTAAAAAAATTGTTTTTAAAACAAAATTACAGGATTTTGTTGATAAATATGTCAGTTATTTCTCCACGTAGTCGCCTTCCCGTTCTATGTAGGCTGTAAGCCGTGGCACAAGCTTTTTGATGCCCTCCTCAATGAATTCTCCCGCCATCTCCTTCTTCCAGTTCAGGACCTATTGTTTCACCTCCTCGTCGGTTGAAATTTTATTTTCCACCCATTTGAGTCTTCAGGGAGGTGAAAAGATGAAAGTCTGAAGGTGCCAAGTCAGAGAAGTATGTGGGGTGTTTCAAAATGTCCCACTCGAATGAGTCCAAAAGCGCCTTGGTGGCGTTGGCCGTGTGCGTGCGGGCGTTGTCGTGCAACAAGTGCACTACCTTCGTCAACATCCCCCTTAGTTTGTTTTGAATTGCTCTCTTGAGCTTTTTTAGGGTCTCACAGTATCGTGCTGCATTACTCGTCTCCCTCTAAGGCAGAAATTCGATCAAAATGATTCCTTTTAGGTCCCAAAACATAATGGCCATGATTTTTTTTTTTGCCCAAAATTGGAATTTTGAATTTTTTGGCAGATGGGGAACTGGTGTGCCGCCACTGTGATGACTGTCTTTTTGTCTCAGGAGTGTAATGAGCCACCCAGGTTTCATCTCTGTTACACCCTCTCTATCTACCTCGTAGTAATAGGCCACTAAATAAAATACTACAAGGAAAAGAGGATATATTCTAAAGGACATGAAATAATAAACAAGAAAGCAAGCGCAGTGAGAATTAAAAGTAAATAACAATTTAATTCAATCAAAACAGCAGACAATAAATAAGGTGGCCTTGACCATCCTAGTAGCAAAATGGAAAACATTGATCACTGGAAAACATAATAGTTATCTTTACCATTTTAAGTCTGTTTCAACTCTTTCAGAATAAACAAAATAAATAA
>CABFWB010002971.1:53665-64197 GCA_902151455.1 Timema bartmani | reverse complement strand
GATCACGCCATCTTCTTGGGTCATCCAGCTTGAAGGTCTCTGGTTGGTCGCGCCGCTCCAGCAGACGGTTTCTTGCATTGTATTTTGAATCTTCTCTGATTGATTGGTCAGTGACGTCAGAGGTCAGTAGATGGTTGTAGAGATTATCTGGAAGAGATAAGCTACGTCAATCTCCACCTCGCTCATGATTAGTAGAAATGTGCTCGTCAGTTACTTTCGTGTCGGTCCGGTATTCACATCTAGTGCGGATGCACTCAGCAAAGTTGCCCCACTCGCCGACTTAGGGCGTTTTGCAGCCAGCTAGGTTTCTTGGTCGTCCAAGCCAGCATATCCAGAGGGTACGTACGCTAACAGAATTCCTTGTAGAAGTTGAAAGGGGATTGTATAGAAAGATATAGTTTTTATATGGCTTAGTTATATTAGGAACTACAATAGAGAAGCTTACTATTGTATGTGAATTGACTATTTACTGACGTTTCAAGGAGCGGGTAGTATTCATCAGATGATATTTTCTTGGAGCGGGTAGTATGACTACGTATGACAGTTCAGCAGCATTGAGTAGGGGTGGGGCTTAGATGTAACATTACACCCTTGTAACGTTACATCTCCAGTCACAATCGAGTTCAGAAAATCCTCACCTTCCAATTAAAATCGCTCAAGGACCTCGTGAGTGCTAGCGACCCGATTCACTTTGTGCTGCTCTGTCAGTTGTTTTGGGACCCATCTTGCACACAATTTTCGGAATCCCAGCGTTTATGTAATTGTTTCGTATAAGAGAGATCTGGAGAGTTGTGGAAACATCGCAGAAATTTCATCCACTGTCAATCGGTGGTCTTCACGAACAGTTTTCTCGATTTTTTGCATCAACTCATCGGCAAAAATGGAAGGTCTTCCACACCTCTGATCGTCATGAACATTCGTTCTGGCTTCATTAAACTCACGACACCACTTTAACACGTTCGTTCGGTTCATAACACCTTCGCCATAAACAGTTTTGATCCGTGAAAAAATCTCAATCGGTGTTTTTCCTTCAGCGAGAAGGAACCTGATGACAGCGCGCACCTCGCACTTGGCGGGATTTCTTATCGACATATTTCACACAAACGGACTCTACAAGGCGAGTTTTCGNTATATATATATATATATATATATTTCTACAGTTAATTAATATATAAGCTAAATAAAAATGTCACAATTTATTGTAAATAAAGATTTCCTAAGGTAGGTAACTCAGAAAAATTAAACTTTGACAGGGAATTGAGCCCTTGTCCTTTGACTTGGGACGACATTCTAACTAAACACCGATATTGCGGCTGTAAACTTGGCACCACTCCTTGGAAAGCTTGTCTTTTTATGAGTAGTAAGCAACAAAGAGTGTATGAGTGGTGGTGGTGGCCTGAAGTAGCCGTAGGATGTACGGACACTCTGAAAGGGGGGAAGTGAAGTATAGAATTGGAAAGAGGGGTTGGTGTGGCGGCTGCCATAGCTATAGCAGCGCACCTCTGGTGAGGTAATAATACATAGTATTACTTGGACGAGAGATTTGGAAAACCACGAATCCTAATCAGAATCTTAAGAGTATGTGTTTTTGATTATTATTTAGAACATAATAAGATGTTGCACAAATACAACGACACCAGTCCTCACGTTACTTTTAGCGCCAGTCCCTGAAGGATAAATATGTTAATAAATTTATGAAAAACAAAATATTTGTAAAAATATAAATGAAAACATGTGTTTTAAAACATATACATTATTAGTTATCAAACACTCTTTAATCAATATTAATTAATATTTAAAAAATCAAATAAGGCATTTTTAGAAAGTTTTGTAGTTGATTGTTCGGGAAAAAAAAAGTGTAGCTGTTCATAAACATTTAAAAATCCCAGTAAAACGCCTAGATCTAATAGGATTTGTAAGATAGTTTAATAAAATTGGTCATGGTGTTTTAACAGGTATGTTACCCAGAATATGTTTATACTCGAACCTTATTTTAACATATTTACCAGAGCGCTTTGAGACATGTGGAGGAACAGTGTAATATATTTGGGAAACTTTATTTTTGTATGTTGGTCATTATACTTGGTGAGATGAGTTATTGTTTTGAATGCTAATTTATATTTTAGAAAAAGTGTGTTTATTTCAAGTGTATTCGTATAAATTTTCGGCGAAAGCTCAATGAATTCTGCAAGTAAAGTACGTAGACTATTATATTTGATGATTAGAGTAACTTAGGTTTGTTATCTTTTAAGCTTGAAAATTAATATCATTTCTTAGATCAAGCCCTTTTTCAGTTTGTTTCAGAACCCGAGGTTACTTTCAATATTTTTTTTGTTAAATTATCTTGCTTGTTAGATTTCTAATATTTTCCCACGCTATAGTTGTTACAGGATACAATCGAAAATGAAATCGTGGAGAGGTCCTTAACCCACTAGCAAATTTTAGAATCGTACATATTACTTATTAACCTAGTCCTGAAACCAACTCTTTACATCACAATTTTAAGTTGCTATAAAAATAGATTTTAAGTTTTCTACTAAATTAATGTGACCAAATGAAATATTTAGGATATCTATTAATATTTAAAAAATCTCTTTGTGGACACCTCATATGAATGTTAAGTTATAGGCCTATATTAACTTTTATCCCCACAAATTAACTACGGGTAGAGAACGTTTATGGTTCCTTTTAAGAAAATATTTTTTCACAAGAAAGTCTTATTTGTAATTGTTATTTATTCCATAAGACACAAAAAGTAGCACAAATATTTTTATTGGTTAGTTAGGTCTAAATAATTAAATGTAAAAGAACCCTGTAAAGTATATGAAAATACCTCTCAGGTAAAACCGGCAAGCCCTTTTGTGTTCACTCACATAGATTCTCCTGTGCTGATTTAATTGATTGGTTCAGAAAGGGCAAGTTAAATACATCACAGAAATACAAATTATTTAACTAACCAATCAAAATATTTTGATGGGTGATGCTTTTTTGTATCTTATTGAATAAGGTAAAATTTTTTTTTTGTAAAAAAATATTTCTTCAATAGTGACCATTTTAATTATGTATCGTACCTAACCTTAGTTTGAAATCATTTAATCATTATTTATTGATTATAATTTATACACTTGTTAAAATTGTACAATTAAATGTTTATGATCGAATGACCTTAAGCCTTTAGGCTCTTTCGCAATTTTCAAATTATGCTTACTGCACATACAACTTTATTAAAATCTTATTTTCTCAAATTTTTTTTTTCATAAGGTATTTTATTAGATATTTGTGTTAATAAAGTTCGATCATAGCCTATGCAATTCATTGTTTCTTTTTTGTTTGATCAAAGTAGGCCTACCTAGATTTGAAATGTTAACAGACCCTACTTAAATGTCCATTTATTCTGTACCATTTTCTCATTACTGGTGGTATCTAGGTGTAAATATTCTAAAATATGAATGAAAACAGTTAAAATACCATAATTTAAAGAAATATATATTAATATAGGTGTGTGTTTCTAGGACATGATGTTAAAGAGGTAATTATATTCATTTATACGCCTAACACAAAGTTATTAATTTTTCAATCTTAGGAAAAAAAGATTAATGATTAAGACTAGTAAGTTTGGTCAGTCTCACTCTGACTCAATCGGTTGGTGGACCTGGGCTATTTACATACGAGATGAAATAAGTAATGTACACTTTAAAACTTCCTAATAATGCTATGCGTTATCATCTCTTGAATAGAAATAAATATCCTGTTTATTTAATCATTTAAAAAGGACTACCACAACATAATAATTTAATCAGGGCGGTACATAATTTGAATATTACTCTATAACATATTCTCTTAGAAATATTTTTAAAAAAATTCTTGCACTTGACATACAGTACTAAGGGCTATCTCTTATAGGTTAAATAGGTAAGAAAGAGATCAAATGTCATTTCATAAATGCATTTAGAATATAAATTCTTTAGTGTTAATGAAGTTCATAAGTTAATGAAATTTAAGGACTTTTCGATAACTACTAATTGTTCCAATATTTTGTTATTAAAATATTAAATTTGAATTATAACGAAACACATTTATTTATTTCAGGTTGGGGAAATTTTCACAGCAGCGGGAGAAGCATTTACAAATCTGGGAAATCTAGCTATGCAGCTTCACCCGACAGCAGACTCACCAGCTGGGTAACTTACACAACTAAAATAAAAAATAAACAAAGTCAAGAACGTGCTACCTAGATCCTATTATATACATCAAATAATGTGTTAAGGGATGGGTGGGTTGATAAGAAGGGGTGAGTGATAGGGGGGGTAAATAGGAGGAATGGTGAAGAGGGGGAACAAATGTTGTTAATAAATACTAAGGTCAGTCTACAACAACTCCTACCACCACCAATAATAATAACTATAATGGAATTTGGTCTGTACTCACGTTCTTTCTACACACTTTAAAAAAACAAGATAAGTTGATTTAAATTTTCCAAAATGGAAATTTTTTCGTCTCATATCTTTAGGTAAGATTGTGTAGAGAGGTCTCTTCTTGCATCACAGTTCTTTTGGACTTGGGCTGCCAATGACGGGGGTAATATTGGGAAATGTCCATAACTACTGATTATATAATCATATAAATAATAGTTTATTATTTAATTCCATAAACTACCGTAGCTAAAAAGAGTAAGATTCAAGCACAACCCTTTCAAACAAATTAAGAAACTATCTTATTAGCATTTTTAAACATTGGTTTGAACAAAAGTTTGTTAAATATCTCTATTTTACCGTGTATATAATTATATACCATGCATATAGATTCTCTTTTTATGTGACACAGTAAATGGTCTGATGAAGAGATAGAAATGCTTCGAGCTGCTGTGAACAGATTTGGGGAGGATCTTAAGCATTTAAGTGAACGCATCAAATCCAGAACTGTGTAAGTCAGCACTCGCATAATTTAAACATTACATTTTTGTCATGTTCAATAAATTAATTGGGGGGCTGATAACCTCCCTAACAGTTATTTCATTTAACATTGTGCCTTTATTGGTGGGCAAACAGGTTAAGGAGTTAACCTCTTCGGGGAAGTCGGGGTCCGAATCTCGGCTGTATATGCAAAGGTTGTTTTTCCTGAATAGTTTCTCACTCTTTTTAGTCTTTCCTCACAAATTTTGGTACATTGCCTCTAAATATTTCCTCTTCTCTACCTCATTAGTGTAAATATCTGGCTACCATGGACAAGCAGTAAGGCATTGTGCACAAAGAGATATCGAGCTTTATGGTAACCCACTTTGGTGGCTCAGGGAGATTGAGGCTAGAATCTCGATCAGGTGTACTGAGGATGTTTTTTCTAGAATGGTTTTCCGCTCTTCCTCCACACAAATGTGGGTACGATTCCTATAAATTTAACCTTCCTTATCCCTAAAAATCATTAGCATAATTATTAGTACACAAGTGTACAACACGAACGAGTAGTAAGATGCGGTGCTAAATAATAACTAGTAATGATCAGGGTCATCCAGTTAGACACTCCTATATATAACAAATATTAATATTTGGAACCTAATTGAGATACAAGATCAAATTCTCACCATTATAAGATCTTGATTCACACTTTATTTTGTTTTTGAACATAGTTACCGAGTAAGGAATTAAATAGCCTCAAAAAACAAATCTAAAATTTTAAATTTTTTTTAATTTCAATCACATTCTATCCATATGTCCATATTTTAAAATAAATTTTTTAGAATATAAAAAGAATATTACCCCTAAATTCAAAATACAAAAAATAGCCTATAAAATATAGATTTTTACAACAATGAGATAATTAACATAGTTTATGTACTTGTGAGCATTGTTGGCCTATGTGACAAACAACAAAAAACTAAATAATTTATCATAATTCAGGCCCTGTTCCTTTATACCTTGCGTGTTTACTTCAATGATCAACAACTTCAGCTCTCATGAGTTTTCAAATTTTTAAATTTTTGAATATATTAAAATACTATTTTTATGGCCTTGATAATCATAAAATAAAATATTTAGATTTTTTTTTTATCTAAAGTGTGAACCAATAGCTTTAAAATGGTGATATTTTATTGCTTTGTATTTTAATCAAGACTCAAAATATAAATACTATAAAAAGTTACTTTCACTTGATTGAAAATTTAATGTTTTCTCTAAATTTTTCAACTCTTTTTCTTTAGAATGCGTAAAAATAAAATTTGTCAGTTGTTCATAAGTCAACAAAATACAGTAAAAACCAATCAATGCTATAAGTTAAGATATTTTACTATGTCTTCGAGCTATAGGCCTACACATGTAATAGCTAGGCTAATGTGCTAGGAGTGAAGAAAGTTAAATTTATAGGAAGTCTACCCACACTTGTGTGGAAAACCATTTAGGAAAAAAACTCCCTCAATACATTTGACCAGGATTCGAAACCCCATCCCCCCTGTCATTGGCAGTCCCAGTATTTTGCAAGAATGGGGCTTTAGGCCATTCGGCCACCAAAGCGGGTTTGTAAGACTTATTGATTTTACATGGAACTACCCAATCATGTCTAAAAAATAAATAATTTGATCATAATTCTGTTCAATTTGCTTATTCATCTGAAAATACTTGAATTAAATTTTGGGAAAATATGACTCTTTGAAACCAGAATCAAACCTGATACTTTTGGCTTAGCACAACAATGTGCTACCACTGAGATATGCAGTTATTTTTACTGTACTCTGGGTCATTCTTCACTCATTGGCATCCTGGGTTCAATTTGCTTGTCTAGGGATAATTTTTTGGCTAATCTAAATTGAGGTATTATATCAACACTGTATTCGTACCAAATGCTGTTATCCACCTAGTGTGAAAATACTTTTCCAAATGAATCCAAACAAATACCTTACAAATACAACCTTCTTGGACTTATCCACCCTTTAAAACAATATTGGAATTCCTGTTGTGACTACTTGCTACACCAGTCATCCTACTATGGTGTGTAGTTCTCAATCCACCACTGAGATTTATTAACATTTAATTCAGCAACATGATGATTTCACTTTAAGATCCACCCAATGGTGTTTTAGCATCTTAAAATGGTTTAGATATAATATAAAACTATTTTCCCAGACACTATCAAAAATTTGGTATTTACAAACATTCATATATGTACTTTAATTGTTTATTAAATAAACATTTTGTTTATTGAAAATGGAAAAAAAGTTTTGCATGGTGGCTTTGTCATAGTGAAGGTGTTTTTTTAAATTTAATTTTACTAACGCCTTAAGTAGAGAAGAGTAAGGTTGAATTTAGAGACAGTGTACTCATATTTTTGTGATGAGAGAGTGGGAAACCATTTAGGGAAAACCACCCTCATTACACCTGACTGAGATTTGAACCTTGAGCTCCCAGTCATCAGCAGTCTAGTCTACAGCAAGAGTAGTGCCTTAGACCATGCGGCCACTGAATCAGGTGTGAAGGGTTATTCAAGCCTCATTATTAATTATACTCGGTTATTTATAGGAGATTGACTTATAATTTTTGTATCCTTGTGGAGACATATAGTCATATGTAGACATGTTTTAATAACTAAATATCCTTACAGAGATTCACGAGAATATCAGATTGGAGATTAAATTATTCTTTGTTTTTTAAAAGATTGAATCATAATTTATTTTAAAGCTCTTATACTGTTTATTGGGTACTTTAGGCCATCATAATTATATGTAGCACTTAAAATCCATGTCCTAAACCATTAATCTACAACTTAACTGAATATATTACTGTTATAAAGAATGTCTTATAACAAAAATATGTTAAGCAACCTAAATAATTAATCTAATAGAGTAAACCTCTCGTGCCTAACAAGTTTTCTTTAAGAATCAATTTCGCTATCAGGGATTTATCGGTAAGGTCTTGACTAAGATTTATATTCGATTAACCTCTAGTTATTTAAAATAAAAGGTTTATAGTAAAATATCTAAACCTTCATATCCTCATGTGCCAATTTAATGAAATTGTGTTCATTCTTTCAAAGATCTGCTTTGGTGGTTGCATGCTTTATGGTACAAGCTCACAACCTGGGGACTGAGAAGAGTCCTGTGGGGGTTTGCAAAACACATATATATTTTTAAGTTATTTTTTCCATTTCTGTCCGATTAAACATTTTTTGAATTTTATTAATATAAAATGGGTTATGTAGAGGTAATATAAATGTGTGCGTGGTTTTTTAATGTCCCCTAATATAGCGGGGAAGATTTGGGGGGGGGGGGCTTGGCGAATTATCATTGGCTTCAGAGGGTCCACAATATGTAAAAGTTTGGAAACCACTGGTATAAGGGTTCATTTGCAATCGACTAGACTGGTGATGATGGGTAGGTTGGGGTTAACATTCTGGTTAGAGATACTGGAGATGTTTGTTCCTTACATAGTTTTTCACTCTCCTTTCACACAAATTCTAGTACATTTTCTCTATATCTAGCCTTCTTCATCCCTAACATGATAGTCTAAAATATGCAGCACAACAAATAGTCGAACACATTGCAAAAACAATAATTATAAATTGGTAAATGAATTGTATGGGTGTTATGTTTGTCCAAGAAATAAATTGGAATAAATAAATATTAAACTTAAATGTAAACAAAGTATAGCCGTGAGCATATAAGTTGATTGAATCAAAACACAATTAAGACTAACTGCCAAATTTGGACGGAGAGGTTTAGTTTTATTCTCATAAATGAAATGGTTTATTTAACAAACGTACAATGCAATAAATTAAAAGTTGTTGTTATAAATATGTAGTGTATAAATACTTAAGTAGACCTGCTAGAAATGTTACTTTCACATACAGTATTCACACGTCAAGTCATGTTATCTCCAGCTGTTACTCTTAATAACTATTATTATCTTAATATATATAATTATTCTGTACGTGTGTATGTCCCTGAACTCCTCCTAAACGGCTGGACCGATTTTGATGAATTTTTTTGTGTGTGTTTGAGTGGGTCCGTGGATGGTTTAGATTCACAATTGGACCCGGTAGGTAGCGCTGCAATCGGGTTCTAGGATTTCTTTTATTTTTTAGGGAATTTTTGGGGGTATTTTTTTTAATAGATTTTTTGCATATTAGAACATGTAACCTCAAAATTTCACCCCCACCACCACCCCCCAACCCCCCTCCCCCAATATTTATAATAATGAATATAATATTAATATTTGACCGTTAAAACCTTCTGAAAAGTTCATGAATAATTGAACTTCTGAGAATAATTCATAGTTATTTTTGTTTTTCGATACAGCTGATATTTGTGGAGTTTGGGCGAAATGTCAAAAAATGAAAAGATGTTTTATTTTGTATGTTGTCTTGACAAACACTGAATTTGTAATATTTGTGTTACTCACTAATTGGAGTTCATTGTGAATTTGTAACTGTGAGGATCACATAGTATTTGTTTTACTATCGAAATCAGTTATGCCACCCAAACGAAAAGCCAACGTTCGGGCAGGACAACGTCTGTCAGGTCCGCTAGTTTATAATAAAATTTCAATGTTGGCCGAAAAATAAGTTTGTATTTTATAAAAGGTTCATCTAATTAAAATTAGACTCTGTATTAAATTTTACCAATACTTGTGACAGCATATGAAAATGTGTAATTTACCTCTGATAGCCATTTGAAGTAAAAGTCTCTGGTTGATAAAAAAGTCTGAAAATATAATTTGTCACTTGGATTATCTGCTATATATATTAGGTGTTCTATCTTATGATAGGTTTATTCCTTTTGTCAGTGAACTTAGACCATCAATGCGCCATATCCTCTGCCTCCTCCTTAAGCTCCCAGAATTTTCTTCTTTCCTTTAAGTCATCTAATATTTGAATCCTCCTTCCTAAGCTCCTTCTGTCAACCTTCAATTCTATGATATCGTGTATAAGAAATTTCCTCCTAAGGATGTGTTCAACCAAGTTTGTATGAGTGTTAATATTTGTCCAAACTTTTGTCTTCCTTTTTAACACATTTCTCTTGCGCTAAGGTCACAGATTCGAGCCACTCTGAAGAAGAAGGCCTTTGAGGATGCAGGGTTCCCTGTGCGCACTGTGACGACAGTCCAGTCACCTCCCCCCCAACCTACCTCTCAGCCCATCAGCCAAAACACGCAACAGCAAGGGCAACCTGTCATGGTCAAGTCTGCTGACGTCAACCTCAACATGCTGAATGCACCCGAGTCTGAGGTTGATGTCGAAGGGATCCATGAAGATGTCAAGCTCGAGTTTGATGGAAACACAGAGGAAGTGATGTCGTAACTGTAGATAAATACATATTTCCGCATGGAAATATTTGAAGGCTTATCACCAGTATTACTTACATTGGTCAGTTTGCTGATACTTTTGTTTTTAAAATATGTAAGTTTGGCTAGTGTGTTATGTAAAAATATATAGTGATAATATCATCTTCAGGAACTGTTTCCAGACTTGAGCCAGGTCATGTTTTTAACATACGTCCATCTTCCCCTGTTATTCCACCACTATTCTTATCCTATCTCTCCCCCCCCCCC